>BTPG01000008.1:134736206-135033706 GCA_036245525.1 Semisulcospira habei
GCGGGGGGATAGGTCTTTTTACTTACATATGTTTTATCTTTTGATGTATCGTCTGATGTATTTTTAATATGTGTAGAGTAGCAGGACAGTTTGGAAGATAGGCATTGCCATGCCTAAAACTTTTTATCCTGAATAAAAACGTTTCATCATCATCATCATCTCTCTCTCTCTCTCTCTCTCTCTCTCTCTCTCTCTCTCTCTCTCTCTCTCTCTCTCTCTCTCTCTCTCTCTCTCTCTCTCTCTCTCTCTCTCTCTCTCTCTCTCTCTCCTCTCTCTCTCTCTCTCTCTCTCTCTCTCTCTCTCTCTCTCTCTCTCTCTCTCTCTCTCTCTCTCTCTCTCTCTCTCTCTCTCTCTCTCTCTCTCTCTCTCTCTCTCTCTCTCTCTCTCTCTCTCTCTCTCTCTCTCTCTCTCTCTCTCTCTCTCTCTTCTCTCTCTCTCTCTCTCTCTCTCTCTCTCTCTCTCTCTCTCTCTCTCTCTCTCTCTCTCTCTCTCTCTCTCTCTCTCTCTCTCTCTCTCTCTCTCTCTCTCTCTCTCTCTCTCTCTCTCTCTCTCTCTCTCTCTCTCTCTCTCTCTCTCTCTCTCTCTCTCTCTCTCTCTCTCTGGCCTCACATACACGCATTTACTTTTGCTCGCTCCTGCGCGAGCTCTTGTCTCTTGTGTTCAGTTTCTCTCCGAGTCTCTCTCTTATGATTTTTTCGTTGACGTCATTTTTACTTTTTCCGCACTTTTGTTCTTCCTTTTCTTTTATTTTACGTCACCTCCTTCAGTTGCCACATTCCTTCTGCGAATGAAGATAAGTAGCGGCTAATCTCTTCGTTTCTTTGTCTATTTTGACAAAGGGTATTTACCCGAAATATTATTAAATTGTGTTGTACCCGTCTTTACTAAGCGTGTTTCTTTCTCCGTTGGGTAGGTCTTTGCATTTTACACGCTTGGCAGTCACTTTTTTGGTCTGGATTGACAAGAACAAAGCATCTGAGATAAAACACAATGTAGGACAGGAGTTGATGATGAAATTCAAGGTCAAGGAAACAGGCCTCAAGCAGCGGACAACGACCTAGTCGTCTTTTAGATCCTAATATATCAGGGAACTGTCATTGAGAAAATGTCAGACCCTAAAAGCTTTAATTTAAGAATCGTCCCTTAAAAAATGGTAAATTTTAAGACTTGAATCGCTCATTTAAAAATCGTCTAATTTAGAATCCACTATTTACAAATCGCTGAAATGGCTCCACCGTGACACCTCAAGGATAATGTCTGATAAGCTTGACGCCCTCATGTCGCCAAGTTTATCAGGCACTATCCCTAAGATATCACAGTCGAGATGTCTACAACAGTTGGCGCAGTACCAAAAACGCGAAACTGAGAGAGCCAGATCATAGCCAGTCGTGCCAGCTAATGGATCGCATCACATTACCATGAAGGAAAGTAGACAAAAACACAATAAGTAAAACGGCAAAATGAACAAGGACAAAAAGGTATCAAATGATGAAAAAAACTCTCAGCGAATTTGTAGAGAAAAGAGAAGAATTTGTTACACATTAGCTAGGAAAAAACGGAAACACATAGCGGAACTGTTTCTTGCAATCATACCATTGATCATCATAAAGGTAGGCGTGGAAGACATAGCCAGCACTCTAGGTCAGTGTCAGTCGACGGAAATATTTGCATTGCAGCAAAGACAAAAAGGATTTTCAGGAGGACTGGTCAAGCATTATATCGTATATTTTGTATATAACAGAGGAGGAACCAATCTTGTTTTGTTTTTATAAGCGAAGTCTATTTTTAAGCGATGTATTCTACATAGAAAATAGACCCAAGAAAAAGCGTTGTTTTATCAGATTATCAGGGAAATCGACAGCATGTGAGTTGATGAGTAATTTTATCCTCAGTTACGGCCGGAACACACAGACTATAGTGATTGTTTAAACTCTGCGTCATGAAAGGCAGACAACTGGGACGCCTCGGAGCAAAACCATAACACACAACGAAACACCAAACATCGAAATTGACATTTGGCCCAAGGTACGGCCAAGATCATTCCAAGAGAAGAGACAGTTTCCGGTGTAACACACGATTTCGTCCTCATTCTTGAAACCCTGCATTACACTGCTACTATGCTACATGGCGGAGAAAAAGAACATTTCAGTCGGCAATGGGCGCTTTTTTTGTGCATATCTTGGATAACAACGGTATCAAGACCAACATGTATAGACACGTTCATTTGTCGATTTCGTTCGCAATGAATCACAATTGTTTACAATTTATTAAAATGGTGAGTATCATGTACTTTGCAACACGAAAGTATTCGTACACATTGTCAAAAACGTATCGCGTGCTTAAATAATAATAATAATGCACACAAAAAAAAAAAAAAAAAAAAAAAACAACAACACCGGAATACCAAAGGTAAGACGCCAGGATTTGTGGTTTCAAATCCAATTGGTTGTTTCGCAAGATCGCAGGAGGAACCCTATACGTTTCGGTGAGCAAAAGTTCGTTAGGCATCGGCAATAGATGACCCACACACAACTTACTTAGACGCATGAAACGTTATCCATTTACCCCCCCCCCCCGCCACCCCCCCCCCCACACACACACACATACCCACACACACACACACATTTTACAGGTGTCACATAACGAGTATGTACTAGTTGCAGGAGATGGATCTACCATGATAATTCAAAGGTAGTGCCAGATTAGCTTGGCGCCTAATGGCGCCAAGCTAATCTGGCACTACCTTTGAATTATCATGGTTGATCCATCTCCTGCTGTAGTGCGTCGAGGCTCAATGGGTCAAATAATTAATTGGCAAAGGCTGCTGCTATCTATTGACCTCAGCCAACTCCTCTGAGGCTAAAACACATGATGTTATAGCACTGTCATGTGGGGATTATCTTTAGCAATGGGATGCTTCCAGCATGGGGAGTTTCATTCTAGAAACACAGTCTTCTGAAGTGGGAAAGTGGTCACCTGCATGGTGGGGTTAGTAAAAGCTGCCACACACGATATAGCAAAATCCTGTGATGTCGGAGTGTGCGTGGCCACCGACATAGTTCGGTAATCAGAAGCAGCCAGACAGGTTTTATCATGTACCGTTCTTGGCCCTGCTGGGTGGCCTTCATAATGTACACCCGAAGAACACCAACAGACATTGTACAAATGGAAATACAGAAGTATACCACCCCCCCCCCCCCACCCCACCCCCCCCCCCACACACACAATTTGAATACAAGGAAATAAAATAAATAAAGTAAATAAAATAAATAAAATACTAAAATATTTTTTTTAAAAAGTAATATAAAATAAAACATAAAATAAAACAACAGAAACGCAATTTCTCCGTTTTACATTCGAAGTATGAATAATGAAGGATAATATTTCTCTTAACAATGCCTACAAGCACAACCGCACTTTAAACTGCAAGTTTTTGCAGACAAAATGTATCTGCACAGTATCAGACGTAATTACTTCCGCATTTTTTATCACCCATCTCCAAGAGGAACATTCTCATGAGCACCTGCAGCCATAGTGGTTCATGAGAATCTGTGCCTCTTGCATACATGAACAAGCCCCATTTACATTCTCAAAATGTGGAGGCCGACTGGGTTTAAGACTACACTGGAATGTGGAGGCAAGGTACAAAACTCTTGTCAAGAAGCATGATCAAACAAACTCTAGTGGTATCGTCATATTCTGCAAGAGGCATAGACGCTCATGAGCCCCTGCATACGCAGGGGCTCATGAGCATCTTTGCCTAGTGTTGGCCCAGATCAACAAAATATACATCTTGGGCAGTGGGCAGATGTTCACATCTGCACGGGACATAGACGACCCCGCCCTCCACGAGTCGCCTGCTGCCTTGCAGGCCTGGCCGCTTGGCTGCGGAAAGGCTAAGGGAGGAAACCCCTGACACCAAAGCCCCCGTGTCTCCGGGGAAGGCTTTTGAGCCAGAGACTAGGACAAGGACAGTCTGATATAAAACCTACGACCCGAGGACCTCGATGCCATCGTCCCAGCTTGCTAGGCCATGGCAGATGAACCAAGGGTTTAAAGGGTGGGGCCAGTACTGCGCACACTGCACTCCACCAAAAAGCTCCACTGCGCAGGCTTTAGGAAACGTCCACGGACCATGACACTGACCATTCCAAGTCCTGTAGCGATGGGCGAGGGGCGAAACGGCAGGTGAAAGATGTCACTGGAAGCCGCAGTCTCAAACCTGCATGCAGGCGGTTCAGGATATTGGTCGCCTGATGTTGACCTGGGGATGACAACATCACTCGGCACACCCTGAACGACCAAGCAGCCTTCTCTAGGGACAGCACTGCTTGCTCCACACGGAGAGGGGCCTAGAAAAGGTGGCCTAACCAAAGCTCGTCCCCTCGCAACCCCAGTTGGCTAGCCGCGGTCAACGGGCATCTTCTCCTGCGGTCAAAAAACAAGAAAGAATAACGGATCCACTCTCATGACGACCACGACCGGACTCAATGTAGCATGCTGGAACGTCCGAACCATGCTCGACAAAGCAGACAGCGGACGCCCTGAACGTCGCTCCGCCCTCATTGCCCATGAATTGCGGAGGTTAAACATCGACATCGCCGCGCTCAGCGAAGTACGCCTTCCGGACGAAGGCAGCCTCCAAGAACTTGGTGCTGGGTACACCCTCTACTGGTCAGGCAGGCCTGCATCAGAAAGACGGCTCTCAGGCGTGGGTTTCATGGTCAAGACATCCATTGCGACTAAGCTGGAAAACCTACCAACGGGCCACTCAGATCGCATCATGTCCATGCGCCTCCCACTGAGACACCAGCAATACGTCACCCTTCTCAGTGTGTACTCCCCAACCCTCCTGGCAGAGCCTGCTGAAAAGGACAAGTTTTACACTGACCTGCGCAGCCTCCTACAGAGTACCCCAGCAGACGACAAAGTCATCATCCTTGGCGACTTCAACGCCAGAGTGGGCCAGGACTCTGAAGCCTGGAAAGGAGTCCTCGGCAAGCATGGCGTGGGGAACTGCAATGACAATGGCCGCCTACTGTTGGAGTTCTGTGCGGAGCAGCAACTGGTCATCACCAACACTACTTTTCAGCAAAAGGACAGTCGAAAGACCACCTGGATGCATCCTCGCTCCAAACACTGGCACCTTATCGACTATGTCCTAGTGCGTCAGAGGGACCGCAGTGACGTCCTCCTCACCAGAGTGATGCCCAGCGCAGAGTGCCACACTGACCACCGCCTTGTCCGCTGCAAACTCAGGCTCCACTTCAAGCCAAAACCCAAGAAATGGGGGCCCCCCAAGAAAAAGCTTGATGTTGCCAGCCTTCAGCGTGATGATGTGAAAGCTGCCTTTCAGACAGATTTACAGCGCAGGCTCAAAGACACAGCGGACCCAGTAGACTCCTCCCCTGAAACACTTTGGGAACAACTAAAAACTGCTATTGCAAAATCCTCTGCAGAAGTCTTGGGTTTCGCCAGAAAGAAGAACAAAGACTGGTTTGACGAAAACGATGTAGAGATCCAGGAACACCTAGCAAAAAAAAGAGCCGCCCATCAGGCTCACCTAGCCCAGCCTTCCTGCCCTGTGAAGAAGTCTGCCTTCCGCCTCGTCTGCAGCAGTCTCCAGCGCAAGCTCAGAGATCTCCAGAATGAGTGGTGGACAAGACTTGCACAGAGGACCCAGCTTTGCGCTGACAATGGTGACTACAGGGGTTTCTACGAAGCACTGAAAGCAGTGTATGGCCCCAGGCACCTGGTACAAAGTCCCCTGCGAAGCGCGAACGGCCAGGCACTCCTCACAGATAATACCTCCATCTTGAACCGCTGGTCGGAATACTTTCAGAGCCTCTTCAGCGCTGAGCGCACTGTTCAAGAAGCAGTCGTCCTACAAATCCCACACCTCCCAGTAAAGGTTGAATTGGACGAACCGCCCACCGCTGAAGAGACCCTCAAAGCCATCCATCAGCTCAAGAGTGGCAAAGCAGCAGGCATTGATGGAATACCGCCAGAGATCTGGAAACATGGAGGCACAGCACTGCACAACAAGCTCCATGACCTCTTTCTCTGCTGCTGGGAGGAAGGAACACTACCAAAAGATCTCCGTGATGCAGTCGTTATCACCCTGTACAAGAACAAAGGCGAGAAGTCTGACTGTTCCAACTACCGGGGAATTACCCTGCTGTCCATTGCTGGGAAAATCCTTGCAAGGCTGCTCCTGAATCGGCTGGTACCTGCCATCGCTGAAGACCAACTCCCAGAGGGCCAGTGTGGCTTCAGAGCAAACAGGAGCACCACCGATATGGTCTTCGTGCTGAGACAGCTACAGGAGAAGTGCCGCGAGCAGAACAAAGGGCTGTACGTAACGTTTGTCGACCTAACAAAAGCGTTCGACACTGTGAGCAGGCAAGGCATGTGGCAGATCCTGGAGCGACTTGGCTGTCCCCCAAAGTTCCTCAACATGATTGTCCAGCTACACGAGGACCAGCAAGGCCAGGTCAGACTCAACAATGACCTCTCAGAACCATTCCCTATTCTCAACGGTGTAAAGCAGGGCTGCGTGCTGGCACCGACCCTCTTCACCATCTTTTTTAGCATGATGTTGAAGCAGGCCACAGTGGACCTCGATGATGACGATGCAGTGTACATCAGGTATCGTCTCGATGGCAGCCTGTTTAACCTCAGACGACTGCAGGCCCACACGAAAACCCTAGACCAACTGATTCGCGAGCTGCTTTTTGCTGATGATGCTGCCCTCGTTGCACACACAGAGAGAGCCCTGCAGCGCATCACGTCTTGCTTCGCAGACGCTGCCCAGCTCTTTGGACTCGAGGTCAGTCTTAAAAAGACAGAGGTCCTCCATCAGCCGGCACCCAAGACAGTGTACCGCCCTCCTCACATCACCATCGGCGAGTCTGAACTAAAGTCAGTGCACCAGTTTACTTACCTTGGCTGCATTATCACGTCGGACGCCAAGCTGGACAAGGAGCTTGACAGCAGGCTGGCAAAAGCGAACAGCGCTTTCGGGCGACTTTTCAAGCGGGTGTGGCACAATCAGCAGCTGAAAACAGGCACCAAGATCAGCGTGTACAGAGCTGTGGTCCTCACCACCCTGCTGTATGGTTCCGAGTCCTGGGCCCTCTACCGCAGCCAACTACGACTCCTCGAACGCTTCCACCAGCGCTGCCTGCGTACCATCCTGGGCATTCACTGGAGTGACTATGTCACCAACGTCGAGGTCCTTGAACGGGCTGAAACTGTGAGCATCGAGGCTTTGCTGCTGCGGACACAGCTCCGCTGGGCGGGGCATGTCTCCAGGATGGAGGATCATCGCCTACCAAAGATCACCCTGTTCGGCGAGCTTGCTACTGGACACCGTGACAGAGGGGCACCAAAGAAGAGATACAAAGACTGTCTCAAGAAGTCACTTAGTGCCTGCCAAATCGACCACCACCAGTGGTCTTCGCTTGCTGCGGACCGTGACACCTGGCGCTCCACCATTTACAAGGCAGCTGTCTCCTTTGAGGACTCTCACAGAGCTAGCCTTAAGGACAAGCGGCTCAGGAGAAAAAACAGAGATGCCGCAGCTCAGAACCCTGGCCATACCTTCCCCTGCAGCCACTGCGGTCGAACCTGCCTGTCTCGGATTGGCCTCCGCAGCCACGAACAAGCCTGCAGACGTCGTGGGCAACTCCTATAAAATCTTCGTTCGCGAAGTCAAGCCAAGAAGAAGACATCTTATGATATATAAATCAACAGATCAAAAGCACTTATGTAACTCCATCATACTGCTTCCTGGTGATTTTTTTTTCCTGCTCTCATCTCGGTCCGGGAAAGTACCCATGAACTTTCTCTGGGAGGAAATGACACAAAAGCACTTATCGTCAAAAGGAAAAGTTAATGCACCAATAAAAGATGTGATAATACTCATGTGCATGCGTGCATATGCACTGACGTGCACATAAACACACTATTACACAGCGATTTACCCCTTCACCGCCGAGAAAAAACAACTGCAAGAGACATAGATCCTCATGATCCCCCGAAATTATTGCGGGGTATAACGAGGACTTATGCCTCTGGCTGTCACTACTTTGCATCCTTGTTCCTTAAACGGCTGGGGCTCGTTTGCGTTGAATCAACGAAGATTTTAGCAGCACAGTCTGGCAATGAAACAGTTAATTATTTGTCAAATGACGTAACACACACACATTCAGTTAACTCAGAAATAGTATAACGCACAAACAAACAAGCGAAAATGAAATTTATATAACTGTGCTCATATAGTCTGTGATTGTTGATTCCAACAGTGTAGCAGGCCAACCAACAAACAGAGACAAAGTAAATGTAATATATTAGGAGTTAACTCATTCAGCCCGGACACATCACAGCAAGACATGGATCGAGCATGATAGTTCAAGAGTGGTGCCAGAATATTCTGGCACCACCCTTGAACTATCATGCTCGATCTGTCTCTAGAATTGTAATACAGTCATTCAGAGGGCAACTTGAAAATTTGGGATTTCGGTCCTGGGATAGAATGTGTTAACAGTGAGGTTTCGTTTGAAATGAGCGACTACCAACCAGCTGGTTATCCGTCGTGATATTTCTCTCGTTTGTTGTTAGAAGTCATGCATTGCAATCGAAACCCCACAAATTCTTACATCAGAGTCAGCAGAAAGACTGCTAAAAAAAAAAGTTACATTCATTCAACTTTCAATAACAAAAAAATGCTCAAACAGAAGACAATCAAATATTCAGTAAGAGCTACTTCTCAATCAGAAATCAGATCAAAGACAGTACATTGAGTCCCTTTACATAAAGGAAAGACATTGGGTTAGGCCCCTTTATAGTAAGGACTAAAGGGATTGTTACGCTGGATCGCACATATCACTGTGGCATACGTCCACGTAGGAATCATTCTGTTAATGGGTACCTTTAACTGTGGATGTCAATGAGGCAACTCCTTGACAGCAAGAGGATATATACTGACGAGCAAAAGAAACGCGACATTTTTGTATCATCGGAAACACTAAGGAAAAAAAAATGTCGTGTTTCTTTTGCTAGTCAGAAAGAAATGCATTTTTTTAAATCATCGGAAACACTAATAGTAACTTGATAAAAACAAATGTCGCATTTCTTTTGCTTGTCTTTTGCTTAATCTCAGCTTCGACTGCAGGGGCTCATGAGAATATAGGTGTACATCTTGCTCATAGAGCGGACTGGGCGAATACATGGAACGTTTGAAGTCCGTGTAATGTTTGACCTGCTTCTGATTTAAGGACATAATTTCTATTGTGTGATTGTACAGCTTACGACTCAAAACGGTAAGGTCTCATCACAGACCAGCACAATCGTTGTCTTTCGTGTCATTAACTCATTTGAGACGTGCCGCCTCCGGATACGCGGCTTATGCTGCGTATCCGGATGCGGCACGTCTCGAATGAGTTAAACAATGCGATATTGCTGCGCATCTTAAGCTGTAACGTGAGCCGGCCAAACAACAAGCCTCATCAGTTTGCCACAGCCTAGATCTTATAACGCCAAGGCTGAAAAGAGGCTCCGGAGACCTGTCCCCTATTGAGCACATACTGGTCGTCTCCCTCGATTTGCTAGCACTGTTCAGCCGTAGCGAATCGAGGAAGACAACCAGTGTGCTTTCAATATCGTCCACCATCCGCCATCCACTAATAGTCTGGCTAATGGCGAGGGCCTAGTCTTTCTTATCCACTCGACTCCTGGCCGTGTCACCGCCATAGAGCCTGACTGTTCGCGCTTCTCCAAGCCTGCTACAACAGAAATGCAAGTGTCAATAAAGATCGTTTGAACCCTGAAAGCTCAAAGGTAACGAGAAAGCATGAATGTTCCAAGTTAATACTGGGGGAATATGGTCTGACAGTCGACTCGACTTCCCAGCGGTTTATGTCACTGCCAGCGCAAAACTGGTCACGATTTTCTCAAGACTGATATATCAAGCTAAGTGTAAGTCACAAACAACTGCCGGATGGACAGTGACAGCTCAACCGTATGCCTTGAAAGATTGGTGCCTGTGTGGTCGACAGTCGACTGTTGTTGTTGTTTTTTTCGGTTGCACTGTTCCACTTTTACTAGCCTCTGCTAAAACAAGTGAACGAGTCATAAACAAACGATCGACCATGTTGAATCAAGGTTAGTAGTGCCAGGTTTGCTTGGCGCCAGGACAGGCGCCGAGCTAATCTGGCACTAACCTTGATCTACCATTGTCGATGTGTATGCTGATTGTGGTTCTCGAGGCGATAGAGCAATCTAGACCCTCGTGTGTATTTATTGTGGACAAGGTACTCTAAAAGCCAAAGAGCTAATGTCCCTGACGAGATCTCATGCTGGTCTTCGACGGGCAACGAACTGTACTAATGGGTACAGGCTTTTGATGATGCATTGGCTAAGACAGTTGTTAACAAGAAAAACACCAACGCTTGGTCGTGATAGTTCAAGTGGCAGATTTAAGCGTTTACTGCCGGAGCAAGGCGAACTGTACCCATCTGCAAGAGACATATGAATCCTCGTCAGCCCCCGCAGTCGCGGGGGCACATGAGGACTTATGTCTCGTATTAGTCCTGTGCTTTTTTGTGCCCATGTTTGGTCTCATTTCATGTGTGTTCTTCACGCGAATATCGGTCTGTGTGCAGTAGTTTCAGGCGCGAAATCCGCGTCCACTGGCAGTCAATGGGTTAATGACATGTGTTCAAACTTTTGAATAAAATCGACGATAATTTCGGCAAAGCTGAAACGAATCCAAAGAAACAAAAATATCTAACGATGTACATAAATATCTATATTTTTATGAATCGTAAAATATAGAAAAGAAATCCTTACTGTGTCTATGTTCCCTCTCCAAATCGACAAACTGCTCCTTTCCGCCTGACAACGAACAAGAGCAAGACTTAGAAACTATATTAGAACGGATGTGTTTTTGCCAACAACCGACATGTAAGAAATGATGCAGCCAGTCATAAACACATCCGGTTTGGTTAACTTATTCAGTCTAACAACCTGCAAAAATATTCGGATCGACCATGATAATTCAATGGGTATGTCAGCATAGCTTGGCGTTTAGAAGTGCCTAGCTATTCTGCATAGCACTACCCTGGAACCATCAAACTCTATTTAGCTGCTGAATATGTGTGCCTAGTCTGCAGAAGACAACTGCACAATCTGGGACTGAATTTTTATCTTGGGACTCAGTGCACTTACTTTCAATAGACGATATCAGGAGTAGCTTAAAAAACCCTGTGCGTATTTCGACGAAAACAGCGGATTAAAAGTCCGGACAAACGTGCAATATCGCACGTTTGTCCGGGCTTTTAATCCACTGTTTTCGTCGAAACACGTGCACTTTTTACTTGCTTCTGGTTTCTGATCATCGTCTATAAATCGCGACATTTAGTATGAGTACAATGTATTCATATTCCATGTCGAGATCAACTAAAATGTATAACTCAGTCGTTAGTTAAGTGGGGGTTTCACGCAGTGAAAGTAACGAGAATAATTACATAATGGCGATAAGTCGTTATCATTTCACGCGCCTGTGCTAATGGACTAGACCACTGGACCCGTGAAGGGACCCAACAGGACAAGTTAATCGCAGCCATTTTTCCTTGCCACTCTGTAAGGACTGGGGCTGAGCGGCGACTCATTTTGTGTTCCATTATGATCTTGTTACGCCCGGCATTTCGCCTGCCACAGTAGAAATCAGGCGAAATGGACACTGACGGCTGTAAACCGCCTTCCATCTGTGAGAGAAATAGATCCTCTAGGAGCACTATGCAACATTTTGTCTTCTTCTCGTCGTTCGCTAAGCAACATTTCTTAACTTTGGGACTTAACTGCACATTCAATCTGTTTATGAAGAAGAATGTTTTGCAAAGAATCACGAAGATGCATTATCTCTGTGTAATTTCTCGATCGAAGTTGTTTCCGTGGCTTTCAGTTTTGGACTGTGGAGGAATGTAATTTCTATCTATCTGCAAAAGCTATGGATCTTCATGAGCGCCAACAAGCTACAGGGGCTCGTGATGACTTATGTCTTTTGCCAAACTTTGTATCACTGCGTTGTGTTTTCTTCATTTGGATGAGGCCTTCATGATTTCCTTTATTATTTCTTTGACTGGATAGAAAAAGCAAGGCATACCGACGGAAACATAAATCTTCGATCTGAAAATGCCAGAAAATCTTTCCCAGTGCGCTAAAGTCTATCGGGCCGACGTCGGTCGCTGTTGACCTGTGTGCACTGTGGAATACAGCTTGTTGAGCTTGCGAGGCTGTAAGCAGCCACAACTTGTTGAAGGGACACATTTTAAGTCTGGTGTGTATGAGGAGGCTTTTAAGGGTTATTTATTCAAATGTTGAACAGAAAATCGGTCAAACTGGACAAAACTCACGCCAAACATCATCCAACTGCACGAAGCATTCTGCAGAGGCTCATGAAGATCAATGCCTCTTGCAGCGATTTAATATCGCGCCATTTTTATGTCGTTGTACTCCAAAGGAAGAGGGGTTGAGAGGTTCACTCTGGGACTGCAGTATGAAGGGCGTCACAAAGATCAATGCCTCTTGCTGCGGTTTAATGTCTTGCCAGTTTGATATCGTGGTCTTCAAAAGGAGGAGGTTTTAAGAGGTTCCCTCTGGAACTGTCGAGAGAAAATCCCGGAGTCCTGGCCGCCGCGTGTGACATTGATCAATAGATTACCAGAGGATGGCCTAAGGAGATCAGATATAAGAGAACACGTACTGAAGAAGATGCATACACGATCCCAAACAATGGCTCTAAGCTGGCTATCTGTAGCCAACCATTAGGGCGGCCACACCGTTTAATACCGCTCTCCGCTTCTTTATTACCCCTCTGTCTTCTTATCACATTCTACCCCAGGACCGAAATCCCCACATTTTGAAGTTGCCCTCTGAAAGACTGTATTGCAATTCTAGAGAAAGATCGAGCATGATAGTCCAAAGGTGGTGCCAGAATAGCTTGGCGCCTATGGGCGCAAAGTTATTCTGACACCACCCTTGAACTATCATGCTCGATCCATGTCTTACTGTGGTGTGTCGGAGCTGAATGAGTTATCCCTGGAGATTTTGAAAAGAAGACGTTGGGTAAGTTCTGCCCTGCGGAGGCAAAACACAGTAAGTCCGTTTTTGTGAAAGGCAATATTTTTATTGTATTACAATGAAAGGTTTGCTTTTCATGAAAATAAACTTACTGTGTTTCGCCTTCATTTTTGTGAGAAGCAATCTTTTCATTCTAATATACTACAATGAATATCTTGCCTTTTTACAGAATGGGCTGACAGTCTTTTGTCTTCAGAACGTAGAGATAATAATACAAATTATAATACATGATATTTATATGGCGCATTTCTCATATTTATAATATAACTCAATGCGCAGGCGAAAACGACACACACACACACACACACACACACACACACACACACACACACACACACACACACACACACACACACACAGAGTCTGCAAGGGGGGGGGGTTACATAAAATGGAACCCCAAGCATCCTATCTCTGTCCACATTACAATGGGGTTATCTTTGTTTAATCTCGCTATTGTTGTCTTTGTTAATTGATTATTTTCTTCTCCATCTGGTGGAATTGTTTTAGATCGCGCCTGTGTCTTCTCGAGCAATCTTCTTCTCAAACGTTGCTCGACCCCCTTCACATCTCATGGTCGCAAATACTGTTGCTTGGGCTCATGAGGATCTATTTTTTCAGTTATATCCTGTTCAGTTTTTCTCGGCAGTGAATGGTTTAATAAAATTCCATTGATTCGTTGATCCATCCCATATCTCATAATATCTTCTGACAGAAGAAAGCGAGAGCGCCGGACGCGATGCACACACACGCGATCGCAAACAACCAGTTCCGACCTTGCATCCAACGAATGAAACCCTGTTGTTCACGTGTTCGTTCTCCAGGGCAGTAAACCAGAGTGGTCCATTCAACGCAAAGGTCAAAATTTGCATCGCGTCTTTTCAGTGGTTCTCGTTTTTCAACTTCTTGGTGGCAACCTGCCACACAATAAAACGTCACCACGGCAATAACATCGTCTGTCTTTTCAACTTGGTGCACCTCGCTCTATTATAGGTGTAACTGTACCCACGACAAATGTACCAAAGGTTTTTGCCCATATCCATGTATGTCGAATTGTACGATCTACCGCCCTGACCTGAAGGAAGCGTCATGTGCAGGAAAAAAAATTCTGAAAACACTGTAATACCAAAACTGTATGGCTTTGAATACCACAATCGAAATAATGTAATCATATATCCAAGATTGAATGCTTGGTGAATTTCGACACGTTTCCTTTTGGTCTGAGTACATTATGTACCTCGGCACAAATGGACAGGGTGCAAAAATCCTGGGTAAATTAGCATCAAGGACAGGGCGAGGTATGTCAACTAAGAATTACTAAAGCATGCGGCCGCCATTCATCGTATAGCAAAGTCACCGAGAGCAATCAGTGCAATTGCATTGAACCCCAGTGATCACGAATTCCAACTCTGAAACTACTACACGCTGACCGACATTTGAGTGAAAAAACACAGATATAAATGGGACCAAAAATAGGTACACATAACGAAAACAGGCCTTTCAAGAGACGTAAAACCTCATGAGCCACCGCGACTGCGAGGGATCGTGAAGGTTTATGTCTCTTGCATCTGGGTGGAGTTCGCCGGTAGTTAAGTATTTAAAAGTGCAACTTCAGTTGAACTAATCGTAGGTACTAGACATTGTGAAGAAGAGCGTAGAGTGAGTGATGTTGGACCCTTAAGCTTGGAACACAAAATATTCCACAGTTTAGGGTGTGTGATCGCCATTTGCGTTCCGTTAAACCCTTTAATCCCGGAAAATGCTAACAGCACCCAACTGTAAGAGGCAAAGAACCTCATAACCCTAGTCATATCCGTGTTCCTAGAATAGATGAGATGATTAGGTATTGAATTTGCCCTGCTTTGAGAGACATCATTTTGAGTCCACCGGCAATGACGGCTACCAAACAAAAGAAAGCCAACCACAAACGTAACTCAAGCTTTTCCCCTCTGCTCTTTGGGGGATCATCTTGTTTACAATTTGTATTCCTTTGTTTCAAATGTAAGACATATATCGATCGTTACACAGATTACTGACGGAGATTAGTCTGATTTAAGATGCTACAGTTTCCCATTAACACATTAAGGTAAAAGCGAGATCCCGAAATGCGCAACATAGTGCTCATTCCTTACTCCATTTACACTTAATGATGAAATTTCTCTCCTTTATGCGTGAGTCATGCAACACCTATCGCTCTACAGCCTTATTTTGCCAAATGAGATGCCATGTATTGTGACTGAGGTGCCTGCGAAGTGTGTACCAGCTGTGAGAGGTGGATCGGCCAGGAGAGTTCAAGGAGAGTGCCAGTTCTGGTCGGCGCCTTGCAGAGCGCCAACCTAATTTTGTACTGTCCTTAACTGTCATGACCTATCCATCTCCCTCTGTGTTGTCATAAAGGATGAATGCGTTTACTCATTCGAGACGTGCCGCATCCGGACAACATTTCTTGAAAAGTTACTTTAAAAAAAAATATTAGGACACACTGATTTTCATCAAAACCCACATTCTGCAGGGGTGATTCACGAAGGCCAGCGCTTTGCTGGCCAAACTGTGCCTATGTCAATAGTTGTTGGGATGAGTTTTCCATGGTAATGAGAGCATGCCCATTAAAGACTTGAGGGAATAAGGACTTGCCTAGGTCTCTGTCAACATGCGATGCGCTAGCCATTCAGCAGCGCCGTAACAACCACTACAAATCACGAAACTAAGCATTCTTGACATCTCTTTTTGTAATAAACGAGAACAAAGGCATGGAAAGCTTGGACAAAAAAAAAATCATTCGCTGTGAACTTACTTGTGCTAAAGATTTTTATGTAAGCAATTCGCTGTGTGAATCTCTTTACGTCAGAGAATAATGCCTTTTCCTTTTTTCAAAAAAAGGCAAGTCGAATTTGGTAAAGTTGGGAGGTGTCCTCCGCTCGGGCGCAAGATCGAGGCTCCATGCCAGTTAAACCTGAAAAGTGTTAAGTTTTTGAATATGTTTATTATTTTGCTGGAATTCTAGCGTGATGGCACAGTGTTCTGATATATTACAAAAGCGGAGTATGACAAAGTACATCATACTGCAACGGGCATAGATCTTCATGAGCACGCGTTGCTGATGGAAGCCATGGAGTAGCTGAATATCATGGAGATCTTCTATATTTAGGGGAGAGTGCGCTAAACATATTTGATCATAAAATAATGTGAATTATAGAACAAGAGAAATAAAGCGCGTGCTCATGAAGATCTATTCCTCTTGGGGATGGAAGGCCTCGCACTCATGGCTAGTGCCGAAAATCTTCTTTAAAAAGTGACAAGAAAAGGGATTGGAACATCTTTGCAAAAGCGTCGTCACACAAAAATCTGTGATTTAACAGACAAGAGACATAGATCTTCATGGGCCCGCGGAAATGCGCGGGCCCATGAGGATCTATGCCTCTTGCAAGCGAGAGGTGACCGTGTCGCATGATGGGTGAGTATTTTGAGCATCTTATAAGGCAAGCGCGCAGCGGAAACAGCTCCCTAGCTTCAACATACAAGCTCCCCGCCGCCCTTGCAATTCTTTACGGGGAACAAGACACCTCGCACCCAACGGCCGTAAATGTCAGACGAATCAGCAGAGCTGGTCTTACGGTGACCTTGTCGAAATTGCGCGCATGTGCGCTGGTCTGCGATTTTGGACCTTTTGGCTAAAGCCGTAAGGTCCAAAATCACAGGACACACAATTCTGTGCGTTTGTATGTCCCCTTCTTTCTCTCCCCTCAGTCTCCCTACTTAAAAAAAGGGCGGGTGTAGGCTGTATTATTCATGCGGCTTAAGTTTGTTCATCCATCCTCTTTTTAACTGATGCAAAAATAAAGTATGCATGTGCGTGTTTCTTTCATGTGGAATCAGTTCACCAAAAAAAAAAAAAACAAGAAAAAAGTGTTTCTTGCACGCAAATTGTTTCTTATTTCGGTACACCATACATCAGAACAATACATATATATAATGCAAACCTCGTCTTAGTCCCTGCAGCAATTCTCAAACATTGAAAGTAATAACAATATTTCACAAATACAATCCTTCACTACTGGTATCCATCAAATATCACCCAAGTGAGAGAGACAAGGATCATCAAGAGCCCTCGCATACGCTGGGGATAATGATCTATACCTCTTGCTAACATCACTTTATGTCCATGTTAGACGGCTGGGGCCCTATGTCATAAAATTAACGAAGATTTCAAAGACAAAACCCGTGTCCACTGGGAATGAAGGATTTAAACAAATATGATTTCAGTCTAGTTTTGACGATCAATGTCACTGCAGCTTTTGTTTAATTTCCCACAGATAAGAGTTACACCAAAACAGCAGCATTATCAAAATATCAGCAAATCGACGTATAATAATCGATTGAAAAAACGATTACACGTCACAACGGTGGGCATATAATCTTGACTGTCACCGAGAACCCTCCGCTGTAAATTGCGGCTATCACATTAAATTCTCAAGCACGTCTCTATCTCTCGAGCGTGTTAAGAAATTGTCAATGAAATATGAATTGATATCCATCGGAGTGTCTTTTAGGGTTCGTTCGTTTCTCGCAAAAGGTCATCGGGCCGTGAGCGCGCCAGCTGCGGTCGACGTCGGGCCGAGGACCTTTTAGCACACTGGGTAGATTTTTCTTTATTTTATTTTTTACCTTTCGCCTTTTCTGTCGTCCTTTATTTTCCATTCATTTTCAAACTTTCTTTCCGCCTTTTTTTCTTTATTACTTTCTGTTCCCCATCCTTCTCCTTCCCATTCTTTTGTTCCTCACACCGCACTGGTTGTCTTCCTCGATTCGCTTCCGCTATCAGAGATAACGAATCGAGTTAGGCAACCAGTGCACATGTGCCCTACTTTGTCCCCTCTATGTCCTAAATACAGCTTCAAGTCGCAAGTTTTGCGCTTTCACTTTCTCTCAGGCATTTTAACATATATTATTATCCGCAACGTCACATCAGTCACGTGCAATTTAAATCTCCCAAACTGTAGGCTGACAGTTTTTTTTTTTTTTTTTAAGTAAATGAATAAACAACGGGTCAGTCCTTGACCCCGAAAATGGAAACGGAAAACAACGGGGAAAATGGTGTGAGCATCATTTTACAAAGAACTCTATAGTTTTTATGTCTGTCAACATAAATTCTTTGTTTGTTTATTTGTTTGTTTATTTGTTTGTTTGTTTGTTTGTTTGTTTGTTTGTTTGCTTGTTTTCCAGGGCGCAAAAGGCCATCTGCTGCCGACGACGGCCCGAAGGTCTTTTGCGCATTGGGTTGCTTGCTATTTGTTATTGTATCAGATCCGCATGAGTATGAATACGACCGGCAATTCAATTTCACGTTCTCCGCTGATAGTAAAGGTATGAAGCAGAACCCGACGATAGTTTAGTTCAGCTTACTTCCTCGGTTCAGTTAGGTCAAGATGGGTTCTCTGCCCACGAAAAGGCCAATGCGGGCTCCACCCCACCCATCAGAAGTCTTTCAAGAGTTTCTTTCGATATTATATGTGTCAATACTTGTCTGGTTAACCTATATGGATTTTTCATGGCGTTGCAAGTCTGCTCAGCGTCCCCTGCCTTTCATCACACCTCGGGCGATCGATTGTGTGTTGTGCCCTTGACTCTGTTTCAGGAAATCCTTTCTCAGGATTCTCAGCGTTTTGGTCGGCCCATTCGCAGGTCCTGTGTGAGTGTTGCCTTACCAGCGGAGGTGTGCGCTCGATCATTGTAAACTGAATATCTAATCATTCTTGCGTTAAACTCTGTCAGCATTTGTCAAGCTATACGTTTGTGTGCCCGAAAAAAAGAGCTCTAAATGACCCTAAAAATGGATTGTTCATACTAAACACGCGTGAAAGCTAAAGGTTAAAACGTCTCATTGTTACACATTTATTCTTTAACCTTATTTCCAAAGCACCTATCGTGTGATTCACGCCACTAGCCTCGTAGTGAAAATAAAACAAATCTTAAGTTACATAAATGTCACTCATTTTCAAAGTGCTCCTCCATTTACCAAACAAAGGGGCTCCCCAGGGTCCCCTTTCCGCACTATGATCATTACATTTAAACTAAGTTGAAACAAACACAAATATCAAACAACATTTTAGGCATCACTCTGTTGTCCTCTCTCTCTCTCTCTCTCTCTCTCTCTCTCTCTCTCTCTCTCTCTCTCTCTCTCTCTCTCTCTCTCTCTCTCTCTCTCTCTCTCTCTCTCTCTCACATCGATCACTTAAGGGGAGTCATTGAATGTAAAGATAACGATGCATTGCGTTTTCGCGGTGGTGAAGACAAATGTGTGCTGGCTTGTGATTTTTGGAGCTTACGGCTTTTAGCCGTAAGGTCCAAAATCACAGACCAGTACACAACGTTTATAACTTGAGTTTTAACGCCGAGCGAAAAAGGCCATCACACTCCAGCACACAAAGGACGGATGGAGGACAAGTTCGAGGCGGTGTGTGATTTTGAACCTTACGTCTGTAAGCAGCAAGTTTTGAAATCACAAACCAGCGCACACACACGATCTGCTTTCAGCGTTCAGCATCCCGCGGCCAGGACAGATGAACACAAAGATTATTATCATTTGCGAAAATCCTAGGAATTTGATAATGACTCGCATAATGTGATCATTGTGTCGTGTTTCTTGTCAAAGTGGCGCAAATCAATGCTGCTGCATTGTTCTTGCAAACGGTGCAGTTGTTATTGTAGTTGCTGTTGTTGTTGTCGTTATTGTATTTGTTGTTCCTGTTGTTGTTGTTGTCGTTGTAACGGATAAAACCTTCAGTGACACAATATTTCTATTAAGCATGATAATTTTGAGATTACTATTCGAATCCCTGTACTCCCTCTCCAACTCACTGCATGTTCAACCCGAACACATTATTCTTTAATGTTCTTTAAGAAAAAAGCCCAGCTACATTTCTTTCTTTTTTTCTACTTCACGATTTATACACAAGATCCTCCTCACCCCACCCAATCCCCCGCCCCCACCACCAGCACCCACCCACCCATCCACTCCCATCTCTCCTCACGGTCACCGACGCCCCCTCCGTCCCTCTCTCGGCACATCCTCTTCTTCCACCCGCTTACCAGCGTTACCCCATTTACCCCCTCCTTACCTCTCAATGGGTGTGAATTTCTGTGAGACTGATCAATATAGGGCCCGGGCAAAAATTCGTGGCTGGCTGGTAATCAGTTCCATTACGAGTGATCATAGGACGTCACGTCATCCAAAGCCATCGATCTTCAAGAGGTATACATCCTCATGGGGCCCCGCATTTGCGGGGGCTTATGCGAATCTGTGCCTCGTGCTGACCATCTTTTACCTTCGTGGTTTAATTTTTGCAGACGACGGAGTTATCAATTAACATGTACTTGTATTGTCTATCCAATGAATGGTCAAGCTGCAATCATTAATAAACTCGATGACTATGTATTCCTTGGGGCAAAGAAGTCGAGAGGTAAATCGACTCTGGTCTCTAAAAGCAAAAAGTGTTTATTCTACGCCTCTACTCTTTCAGATAGATAGAGGTTGGCTGAGTGACTGGGGCGGCAGGTCCCTCCTCCAAAGTACCATCCTAGCGGAGGAGCTTTTGAAGCTCCTGGCCCAGGACCTTGGGGTCACTTGTCAAGAGTCAGGACCAATTGGGGAAAAAGACGAAGCAGAGAAATCAGTAAGTGTTTTCAGTTTGTAGTAGGATGTGAGAAATCTTCGTAAGAAAAACAGCTCTGGGCCGATGTCGGCCTTAGCTGGCCCGCGCACGGACGTGAGCGGGCCAGCTAGGGCCGACATCAGCCCGAGTACCTGTTGTTCATTGGGTAACGTCAGCGGCCCTGGGGTCGAAAATCTTGTGCCACCGACTGGTAGAGGTGAAACAAGCTATAACAGATGACGAGGGTTCAATAGAAACTAGGCTTACGTTAGATTACGGTTAAGGAGTTTAGTTCGGCTGTGAAAAAAAGTAATCAGACGGAAGGTCAGACGCAGTTAAATACACCGTCGAACTGAACCAACGGCCTGTGCACAAGGGCGGCCGGCAACGGCAGACGTCGTTCGCCCCGTTTAACTTTTCCTTACTGGGAAATAAAGTGGACCACAGGATTGAATGCAGTAAAATGTAAACTTCATTCGCTGGCTTCTGCTGTCCAAAGAAAATAACCTGCTATCAAAAGAGGCATATAATATATGTCTACCAGCGAAAGGTATAGATTCTCACGAGATTCTTGCTGTTGCGGGAGGCTCATGAGAATCTATGCTTCTTGGAGGTGGAATGGGGATTGGCTGGAAGATAGACGTAGAACACGTGTCTGTATTTGATTTACTATTTTGACTCTAGGGTCAGACACAATAAGACGGTTTTTAACAACCGATGTCAGTCTGTATGTCCTAGCTTTAATTCTGTCACTACCGAACCACAAGCACAGGCAACACCCAAATGCAAGAAGCATAGACCCTCATGAGCCCCCGCAGATGCGGGGACTCATGAGGATCTATGGCTCTTGCAAGACCATTTATATCTTTTAGCCTCGTGCCGTCGTGAGAGTGCCTTAGTTGCCTGCTCGGCGTTTAGCCCCAATCACTGACTAACTCAGACAGACAAGGTCTTATGCGCTGGTTTTTGGAGACGTCAGTTCTAAGCGCTGTCTTTTTGTCCTGTCCTTAAAGCGACCATCTCCGGGCAAAGAAGGGTTATCAATTAATGGTATATCCTTTACAAATGTTCTATGATAATGGTGCACGATAAAGAATTGAACTGTTCTTTAACTATACAGTTTGAATGTCACAGTCTTTAAAATCAGTGACAGACTTTTCTGCTTGTCTTCTCGGTCATAATCAGGAGACTTCATCAGTGGACAACAGTAAAGTGACGTTGTATCTGTTACGTTTGCCTACTCACGGCTTGTGAAAAGAAGGGCAGTAAAGTCTCGTGTAAGCAGGACGAACAATGAAAACCAGTTTATTGGCGAAATTTAGAACTCAGTACTCGACATGGAGAAGGCAACTTTAATTAACCAGGTCAGGCCAGTCAGACGTATTTAACACCATGACAGTCCCCTTCTTAGACATGTAAAACTGCAAGTTTAAATTCAGATGAGCAGGCAAGACCGGTTGATTACATTTTCCGACTACGACATACAGAGGAAGAATACGCGTTGAAAGTTAGTTCAGTGTGCAGGGAGTTCACACTTTCAGAGACGTAATCAGAATCTGAGTGTACCGTTTTGAATGTTTGTGCTTTTCTCTTAAGAAATATAACGTATACATATAGTACATTGCATTTTTGCCTGTGCGTCTAGTTTGAAATAAAAAAAAAATACGTTTAACCCGACGATCTATTCATCGTTCACCGCCAAGAAAATTCGGGCACAATCCAGCTGCAAGAGACATCGATCTTCATGAGACCCCGCAGTCGCGGGGGCTCATGAGGATCTATGTCTCTTGCTAACACCACTTTGTTTCCACGATCCATGGCCGGACGGCTGGGGCTCTTTAGCGTGGAATTATCAAGGATGTCGGGGACACACTGTGCGTCCACTGGCAGTAAAGGCGGTTCAATGTGTTGTGCTTGTCCTTTCTAAGCGTGTTTCTCTCTTTCGTGGATATTTCTTTACCAGGAATAGATGTACATATTTTGTTGCTAGCTGCATTACAGATTTTATTGAAAACTTAAAGTAAACGTTGTATATGTGCTGTTCTGTGTTCTAAAAATCACAGAGCAGCGCACATGAAGTTATCCATCAGCAAAATGTTTTGTTGTTATATCAGAAGTGTATTGTAAACGATGTAAATTACACAGAAAGAGTGTGCTTGAGACCTACGAAAAAGCGGCTTTGTTATATCTGACCTAGTTATAAGCTTATATGCGGAGTCGACGGGTATGCGTATACAGATTCTCTAGAAAAAAAACAAAAAAAAAAAAACGCAAAAAAACTGAGAGCTCTCGGGGATCACGCAGCTACTTAGCCACACCAAAAAAATGGATCCACCCTCTATCCCCCAAATTATCACATTGACAGGACAAAAATGACAACTGAATAAAAAATAAAAAAAGAAGAAGAAGAAATTCGAAAAAAAATAAGAAATTGTCGAACCGACTGGCAGCCTTAAAATCCCAACAATCGAGGAGGATCTAAAGAACCAATTTCCGCCCGTGCCCTGGGGCAAAGAAACGTTACAGACACGAAAACGTTTTTAGAGAAAAAAAAATAAACCTTGAGCCATCGTGGTCAACTATCGGTGGCAGGCTTAGCTCCTTTTTTGCTACTTCCGCCCACAAAAAATTCAGACTGAAGAATACTAGACAGGGCAGACCTGTGTCCGCAAGAAGCATAGATCCTCATGAGCCCCTGCAATTGCAGGAGCTCATGAGAATCTATGTCTCTTGAAGACGGAACGGGCAGGACGTTAGATTTGATGGCGTGATGGGTTTTAGCCTTGAGAATGGCTGGCTGCCATCTTCTATCATCCATCGCTGGCGTTCCTTGATACCGCACGCTATAATTATAGGAGACAGGGGATTTGACTCCGTGTTTAGGGCTATCACTGGCGCACTTTATGTCCACGATGAGATATCACGCTTCAGCGATAGAGTTTTGACATTGTTAAGTCGACAATAATACACAGACAGGTCATGTCAGGTGCGGGTCTTTCTTGTTGCATTCGTCATTGTCGTCGTCGTTGTTGTTGCTGTTGTCGATATTGTTGGTGTTGTTGTTATTGTTAGTGTTGTTTCCTTTGTCATTGTTCTTCTCAATGTTCATGATATTGTTGTCGATGTTGTTTGTGTTGTTGCTATTGCTGCTGTCATTTCCGTCATTCTTTGTTGTTGTTTCCGTCACTATTATTGTTGATGTTGGTGTTCATTTTCCAAAAAATACATCAGGCACAAAACCAGGAGGTATGTATTGTTCCTTTTGTGTCATTACAACAAAGACAATCACGCCAGACAAACACGGTGTTTTCTACAAATTAATAGGGGTGGGGCACCATGGCAGTAACGTTTTGCAGGCGAACATAAATTATCTCACCAATAGGGAATTAGAAAGAGCTGGCTGTACACAACAGTGAATAATCGTGTCTGCACTCGACACAGAGAGGGAAAAATACCCGACAATTTTACTAATTGTGATTTGGAGGAGTGCAAACCCAGTTAAGGGTGCTTGCATGGTCTGGCGAAGCTTTCTGTGCGTGGAAAGTGTAAATCACAAAACAGGTTCGGCAAGTGGACTGCTGAGTATGCCAAAGGACATCGGGCCGATGTCGGCCGTAGTGGGCCCGCGTGCGGGCCGACTGCAGCCGACATCGACCCGACGGTCTTCAGCGTTCTGGGTGAGTGGATTGCAGTTTCATTATCTTTGACAGTCATGATGATTTATACCAATGCAGCTGCATCACACACACTGATGTTACCTCCATATCGATCTGATCTGTATTGTATGAATGATGATGTAAGGTTAAAAAATGAAATTAAAACCCGCTGACACATCCACCGTTATTTTGAAAAAAAACGAGTATGACCATCTTTTTTTTTTTCAGAAAAGCGATATTTTCCTTGCTATATAATTAAAATCTCGCTTTTTTCTGGAAAAAAAGGACGTAGTGGCTTTTGCCATGCAACTGGAGACATATTACGCGGCGTGGAACGAGGGACGTAACAAGTGTGAGACTAGACTAAACGTCATTTGCTGAAGACCCTGATATACAGTTTGCATCCTAGACAGTTTAGTGAGATATTAAATTATGACTGTTTATTTTACGCAAAATCAGTCTAGAGTTGACAAGACTGACAGACAAAATGTGAGTTTTAACAAACATTACGCCTGTAAATCGTGTGCACGAGCAATGCATTTGCGCACATGAAAGGTTAGTCCGGATTTAGTTTTTTATTTAACGAACATACTTCAGAATTCAGTTCCAGTAGATGTCCTAGTCCAGAGTTGCTCACAGAAGGGAGTTTGATACGTTTGTATTTAAGTCTCGATACACATCTTTCCACTGAATCTTCTTCTTGTTACTTGTAGAGTTCCAAACTACTACAACTCTTTGATTCGTGGCCTGCAGTGATGTGAAACTCAAAATGAAGTCAACTACTGCTGAAATGTTTTACAAGAGTCAATCAAAGCCTCTGCTTACCGTCATGTGGTTCAACAACAAAGTGGTCAGCCGCCGCGACAGACAAACATGCATGTACTACAATATGTGAATTGAGATTGAGTCGTACCACAGCCCTCAAAATAGTGCTAGAGTTGTGTACACACTTTGTAACACTTTGGCTGTCGGTAGCGGGTTTTTTTCGCTATGATTCCAGCAGGAATCATCGCGACAAAAAGTGCTACCTACCGCCGAAGGGTTGGACAGCTAACAACCAGGCTGCGGCAGTGACTGACAGGAATATATGCGTGAGTTGTGTATGACAGCAGCCCGTGATACGGCCCTCTTCCGTCCTCACACCTCCCGTCTCCCTGGCTATGACGATATAATAGAACCCTCGCGTGCCAATAAGTGATGCTGCTTTGCACAGAAAACGCGACCAAAAAAGGACAAAGTAGTGAGAAAGTTTTCCCCCTTTTTTTTCTTTTTTGTTATATTTGTTGTAATGTTTTGGTTATATATTGTGATTTACATCTGGTAGACCTTCATGCACGTACGAAGACTGAATGGATAAAACTGGGTTTGTGACTCTGCTGTGTTAGTCCTAACAAGTAGTAAGTTGGAAGCCTAGACGTTTGTTTATGGTATTTTAAAGTTTCGTGTTAGAAAGTCCAAAATCCAAACATGAAAACAGCAGCCAAATCAAAGATGGGTGACTGCAAACTAGATCTATGACCATTGGTCAATAACGCGCAGTTCTTTCCCTTCACATTCCTTCAAATTCCTATCTACTGTGTACCCTATCCAAGTTTTTATTAGTACTGTTTGACAGAGGACATTGCCTGCAACTATAAAAGAGACAATGTCACAGATATTTTCAAGAACAGAGCCTTTAAAAACAATCCTTTCTGTAAGTCCAGTTTAAATCTGCAGAATGTAGAATGATTGATTGATTGTACATTGCTTAACGTCCCGCCAGCAACAAGGCTTTCTCAGGACGTGCCTGCACTGCTTGTGAAAAAAAAAAACACAGAACATTGAATGTATGTCGCCAGCCGGTCAAATACGTTAAATAAACCTAACACATGGGGCCTAAAAAAAGCTAAGACCATTTAGCAACACACATCCAATATCAAGAGCTACAGGCAGTGCAGACAGTAGGGATAGTTTTAAAAAGGCAAATACAGGTGAATGGACAAAGGGTAGACAGAAACACATGCCCCAGAATAGAGAGAAAAACCCACCCTGTGGGGCTGACCAGGGTGACCCTGGGAACTAAAAAATACCTAACCCCACCCAAGTCCCCCAGGGCAGACCCGGGTGGGGATAGAATGTAGAATGATGGAGTAGATCCCCTCTGAGGCACAGCCAACGCACGAACAAAAGCAAAGCACAGCCACTGTAGATTTTCAAGCACATTGTGATGGAATCAAAAAGTCCTTGGGCCGACGTCGCCCGTCGCTGGTCCGCGCACAACTGTGCGCGGGCCAACGAGGCCAACGTCGGCCCGAGGACCTTTCTCTCACTGAGGAGCCATTGCAGACCCTTTTCCCCAGTGTGATTGCATGGCGAGGGAGTATGAGAGTGCGCGTTTGAAACGTTAGAAAAGTTCCGTCACGGACGGGTCCCTCGTGGAAGCTCCTAACGTGATTAACACTGAAACTGTGACGAAAAGCACTCAGTCTGCAAAAGGCAGAGATCCTCATGTTGACAGCTAATCATGCATCCTACTTAAGATTTACATCAGCGCCACCGACACTAACTAGCTATAGATATCTATGATGGGAAAACGATTTGTACCGCCCCCCCCCAAAAAAAAAAAAAAAAATAAATAAATAAATAAATAAATAAATAAATAAAATAAATAAAATTAAAAAAAAAAATGTCTATGGGTGTGGATACTGTTAGATTATCTTCGCCAAAACGGTATTTAGAACGACGTAGAATCTTTTATTACAGCGCCAAATATGGGAGATGGAACCGCACCTTGGTAGTTTCACGTTTGGAAAAGTATACTGACGAGCAAAAGAAATGCGACATTTTTGGATTAATCCGAGACACTGAAGTGTCTCCGATGATTCCAAAAATGTCGCATTTCTTTTTGTCGTCCGTATTTAGTGTTTCCGATGATTCTGAAAATGTCTCATTTCTTCTGCTCGTCAGTATACCATTTATTTAGGTACATATACATGTATGCATGCTTCCTTAACTCATTCGAGACGTACCGCCTCCGGATACGCGGCATAAGCCGCGAATCCGGAGGCGGCCCGTCTCGAATAAGTTAAGTAGGCAATATAAATAAGAAGGCACCGTTCTTGGGCTCTCTTATCGATACCTCTATCGCAGTTTGCAGATTGTAGAACATATTTAAAGAAAATTAGAACACGTGTGCTGCTCTTAGTTTTGAACCTCATCCCTTAGAACCTTAAAACGACCATCTCCAGAACAGAAAGGATTAATAGTTTATAATATCTCCTTAATAAATGTACTTGGTATGACTTACAATAAACGCTAGACCAAAAGACTATCTTAACTTCGTTTAATTTATCAAGTTTGAATATCGTATAATGAAAAGCCTGTCTTCTTTTCATCCTCTTTTTGACGTAACGTAGTTCCCCCGTGGACGAAATGGCAATAACAACACGCCTGTTTACGTGCGCGTAGCCACATGGCTTGTGAAAGGATGGACAGAACAGGAACGTCTCAGTTTAGGACAAACGACGAGAACCAATTTTATTGGCGAATTCTAGCACGCAAGTCAATGGCCTGGCGAGCTTCACGAAAGATTAAAAACTCAACAACAATAGAGCAGCAAAAAAAAAAAAAAAATCAGGAGTCTCGTTCGGTTGTAGGGCTGAGGCGAGATCGAAAGCTAACGAGCATCGAAGAGCTTTCCATTAGGGACAGAGCTAGGTTCAGAGACTGAGGTGTACTTGCGGAACGATTTTTGGATCCTTGGATCGAGCGAAAGATAAAAAAATCCGCAAAGATCTTAAACGCATCAACTTGTTTGCCATCATGTTCAGTGGAGGGGACGTTTTTAACACTTCGAAGCCTGCTGGTCTGAGTGTCCCCATATTTCAATGCGATCCCTATTTATCGCTAGCATATCGTTGGAGATGGATTGACCATGATAGTTCAAGGATAGTGCCAGATTCGCTTGGCCCCTGGAAAGGCGCCAAGCGAATCTGGCACTACCCTTGAACAGTCATGGTTGGGTCATCTCCAGCAGCAAAATGTTGATGTTTCATAAGCTTATCCCACATCGATTGTTTTCTTGGCGATAAGATTCTAGGTGACAGATCGTGTGAGTGAGTCTATGATTTTGAACATCACAGCCAAGAGCCGTAAGGTCATAACTACATACACAGATCTGCCCTACGACGACAAAAACCTTTTTTCCCATGCTTTTGTGAAAACGAGATTTTCAAAGTAATAAATTGAAAATCCATCTTTTCACAACAAAATAGACATACCGGCTTGTTGCAATTGTAGGCCAGCGATCTATACGAGTATTGTGTGGAGCACGTTTCTCGGATTCGTTATTGCGTCGTCGCTTGTTATGCAGCTTTATTGTATCACTTGTTTCAGTCCACACCTGAACCCCTGTCTGGGTGCCCAGTATACTCCTGACCTTCAGAAGCCATCAGCAAGAGGCACAAATCCGCATGCGTCCATCGCCTAACGATTGATGCCTCGAGTTGATCACTATTTGTCATCTTCTTTACCTCTCATCGAGTGTCAAGTTAAATCAACGACGTATCTTCAACTTGCAGCTGACCCAGACTGAACGTAATGTATGGCTACGTTTCAGCACTTTGACAATACCACTTATCTATCTATCTATATCCTGTAGTCTTGCCGACCGTTGGGGCACCACTGATGACTTGGCAACCAGCTCCCTCCAATCCTCTCTGTTCTCTGCCATTCTCAGCGTATCGCCCAGCTTCAGTCCTGTCCACTCTGAGATATTGTCCTCCCATCTTTTCCTCTGTCTTCCTCTCCTTCGTCCTCCTTGCACAGTGCCTTGCAGGATTGTTTTAGCAAGCCCTGCTGAACGCGTGACATGCCCATACCACTTCAGTTTGCGTTTTCTCACAATGGCTAATAAGTCTTCATAGGGCCCGATGGCTTGCCTGATTCTGCTTCCCACTTCCTCGTTTGTGATGTGATCTCTGTATGAGATGCCAAGCAGCCTTCGAAAAATCTCATTTCAGTGGCTTGTATCCTCCTTTCAAGGTCTGCTGCGAGGGTCCATGACTCGCAGGCATACAAGAACACTGAGATGACTAAGGAGCGCATCAGTCTGATCTTGAAGCAGAGCGTGATGTTTCTGTCCTTCCATATGGTCTTCAATCTTGTCAGTGCTGTTGTTGTCTGCGCAATACAACTTAACCGCGCATAAAAACATGTTTTCTTTTCTATATTAAAAACAAGATGTTTTCTTTTCTATATTAAAAACAAGATGAGGGATTTCATCCCAAAGTCTACCGTATTGTTTGGAGCTCACATGCGTTTATCTTTTAGGAACATTCTTTTTTTAGGCTTATAATGCTGATCCATTTCCCTCCTCTCTAAGCCAACCTCTGATCAACAAACATGTCGGCGCACACAAATAAAGACGGAAATACGGCGCTTCCCGCCATTAGTACGCTCTGTGGGCTCGTGTAGCGACAGGAATCCACCTCCTTCTACTCTAACCCACCCTCTTATCCACACACACTGGCACACATAAATAAAGACGGACACACGGCGATTCCCGCCATTCGTAAGCTCTGTGGTCTGGCGGTCATAGCTATTCTGAAGAAGAATAATAGCACCAGCAGCGAAATGACGTAACTTCAAGCTTCACCTCATAGCATCATTAGTCCCGCGACGCCGTGTTCATAGTGAAGACTCGATGTTATACGTCAATCATCGCAGTACTAACATTTGACGTATCAGAGGATAAACTTTGCAATTTTCTTGCTGATTTTCATTGTCTAGAGCTTACAAGTCACAATTTGACCTATCCTACCTCAGGGCCGGGACAAATAGCAGGCTTAGGCAAACAGTGTTTATGAAAAGTCATGCGGGTATTTATGAGAAGATAGCTTTTTTTTGGTAAAAAAAAAATTAAAGTTGTGTTAGATGTTCTACAAATGACTCCAAAAAAGTGGTGCAGAAAAGTGTCTGATTTTCACACGTAGGGCATACAGGTCACAGTTGACCTAATCGTACCAGACAGCCGAGACAAACTGTAGGCTTATGTAAATACCGTATACGAAAAATCATGCGGTTATTAATGAGAAGAATATTGTTTTTGTAAAAAAAAAAAAAAAAATCAATAGTTTTAAGATTAACCCATAACCCCAAAACGTGAATTTAAAATATATATATATATATATATATATATATATTTAATTATCACTCAAAACGTTCTGAAGGTACAATGCTGGTTAACGAACTCATTCAATATCTCCCTTTCATCTAGCTATATGCAAAATATCTAGTAAGAACAATTACGGACTCCAGTGCGGAACAACCGGTTTTTGTAAAACGCCATTTTCTCGCCATTGAGCATTTTAATCACAAAATCGAACTGTTTGGGATGAATTATAACCCACACAGTCCCTTCTATATGAGCGCTGTCTTCGCTGTCAAGGGTCTCTATCTTTTGTCTTTGACTTGATTCTAATGTTGAAATATCTCCCTTTGAAAAAGCCTCGCAGATGTGCCAATGCGTCATAGTGAACTCTACAAGGGGCGCGTGCAGTGCAAACGCGTCATTGGTTTGTCAAACGTCATTTGTCCTGACGTATTTTCTTTTTGTTTTTACGTAATTCTATATTTAACGTGATATGAGTTTCGCTTTCGTTTCAAGGCTTTGGAAAATGGTGACAAAACTAAAATTTCAAGGTACAATTTCAGTCTTGATATAATTTGTGTGAAATCAGATTGACTTTACTGACCAAAATACATGTTATACTCTGAAAGCGCGTCGATGCATGCCAGCGCTCTAAACATCCTCAAGAGGCATAGATGTTCATGCGCCATGCGGGTACATGAGGATATATGCCTCTTGGAGTTAGTTAGTTATTGGGGTTTAACGCCGAGCAGGCGACTAAAGCCATCTCACGGCGGTGCCTCTTGGAGATGTGCGCATATGTGAGAGAGAAACGAGCGAGCGAGAGAGAGAATTAGTAAATTTTGAGTATGTCTGCGTGGTGACGGAGTTGCTTCTTTTACGTCACCACCACTGTCTGCCTTTCTCCAGATGTCAAGGTTTTTTACTGTTTTAATTTTTTTTCTGAAAAGAATTATTTTTTATGGAAGAAGTTGAAATCGTACAAAGCGGCTAACGAGCTCATCCAATGTCTTTCTCCAAACTAGCTATATCGGGTCACCTGAACACTCTTCTGAAAGCGCGACGATGTGTGTGTGTGTGTGTGTGTGTGTGTGTGTGTGTGTGTGTGTGTGTGTGTGTGTGTGTGTGTGTGTGTGTGTGCGTGTGCGTGTGCGTGTTTGCTTGTTAGCGCATGCATGCGGGCGCGCTCTAAATATCTCCAAGAGACATATATCCTCATGCGCTCTCCGGGCGCATGAGGATCTTTTCCTCTTGGAGCTGCGCGCATGTCTGAGAGAGAGAGAGAGAGAGAGAGAGAGAGAGAGAGAGAGAGAGAGAGAGAGAGAGAGAGAGAGAGAGAGAGAGAGAGAGAGAGAGAGAGAGAGAGAGAGAGAGAGAGAGAGAGAGGTGCGTGCTAGAGAGAATTACGTCATATTTAGAGTATTATGTCAATGTCTGCGTGGTGACGGAGTTGCCTCATTTATGTCACCGCCAATGTCTGACTTTTTCCAGAAGTCAAGGTTTTTTACTCTTTTAATTCTTTTCTGAAAAGATATAATTTTTACTAAAGAAGTTGAAAGGATACAAAGCTGGCTAACGAACTCATCCAATGTCTTTCTGCAAACTAGTTATATCCAAAATTTCAAATAAGTATGACAAAAATTACGGACTCTAATCTGGGTCAACCGACTTCCTATAAAAGTTTTTTTATGTCTTAAATGAGACATTCAGTTACAATATGCTCGGAGGCTCTCTTAGCCACCCTTTAAGAAAGTATTTCGCCAAGTTTCAAGCTTGTGTGTACAGAAATATCGGAAATTCTCTTATTTACATACATACGCACACACATACACATACATACATACGCACACACGGCGCTTCGCGCCAAATGTACGTTCAGCAGCGAGGTTAGCGTAACTAGACATGACGTAATTTTTATCTTGTTACTTTAATTGTGAGAGGTTTAGGCCTGCCCGCCTTTGACATCATGGACATGCTATTAAATTCGCTCCACCGCGACCCGTCCTAAAAAGTCCCTTCTATAAATAGAAGGGACTTTTAAAAAAAAAATTCTCTCGATATAATTCTTTTATGGACAATATCCTAAAAATTCAAGCTTCTCCGTCCTCAAGTATGGGCTCTAGTCGCTGTCACACACACACACACACACACACACACACACACACACACACACACACACACACACACACACACACACACACACACACACACACGCGCGGCGCTTTGGTGCCCATAAAACGTTCTCTAGCAAGTTTTGCGTAACTAGACGACGTCATTTTTATCTTGTTACTTTTTTGCCAGAATTTCTACCCCGCACGCCCTAAACGTCATGTTCATGCTCCGAAATGCGCTCCGACCAGTCCCATTTTAATATCTACCGTATGTTCAATACTGTAGACAAAAAGTTCAAGCATTGAAATGTCTGCCCCAGGACCGAAATCCCCACATCCACACACACAAATCTCTGTCGGAAGGATTGTATTACAATTCTAGAGACAGATCGAGCATGACAGTTCAAAGGTGGTGCCAAAATAGCTTGGCGCCTATGGGCGCCAGCTATTCTGGCATCACCCTTGAGCTATCATGCTCGATCCATGTCTCGTTGTGGTGTGTCCGGGCTCAATGAGTAAATGCGTTGTGTCCATTCAAAATCATCATCTTCATTATCATCGTAGTGATCATCGTCATTGTGTCGTTTATTTTCCCTCCAACGTTTGGGGAGCTGGGGAGCTCAGGTGATTTCAGGTGGTGGAACGTTTGGGGAGCTGGGGAGCTCAGGTGATTTCAGGTGGTGGAACGTTCGACTCTCGTCCAAAATGTCGTGTGTTCGAATCCAGCTTAGGTCAGCTCACACCCTATTCGGTTTTCCGTTTAAAAAATAATCACCTTGGTGGTGGACAACAGACAACCCATTCAGAGTGTCAGTTGACGCAGATCGTGTTTCTGCATTCTTTTTATAATTCAGCACCAACATGTTCTAGCTTTCCTAGCACTAGCAGCATGGACTGAAAGTGGTGTCAACAAGAGGCAGATTCTCATGAGCCCCAGCGACTGCGGGGGCTCATGGGGATCTATACCTCTTGCTGAGACCACTTTGAATCCATGCTTCTGTAACAGCTAGGGTTTCTCGGTATTGGATCAACGAAGATTACAGAAACGCAGTCTACTTCAGCTGGCACTAGACGGTTTAAGCGACAATGTATCGTGTAGCGTAGTAGCTCACTGCACAGGATTTAAGCTGACTCATGCAACTTGGTTGGCACTGAAATTGGGTTGGATTCAGATGGTAGTGAACGAGTTAAATGTTGAACACTTTCCTGATACTTTCGTTGTTTTCACACCACTGTACGGCAATACCATAAATTTTGCCCAGAAGACTGACAACAAACGTCGTGCATGCATGTCCTATCGGTCAAGTGAGGTCAAACGGTCATGTTTGCTGCCTGTCAGGGTTAACTGACACACAACACACTCCCTCATCAAGAGAATGTGTGCTGGTCTGTGATTTTAGACTTACGGCTGAAAGCCGTAAGGTCCAAAATCATAGACCAGCACACACATGCAAGTGGAATGTTTTGGTTTCTTACCACCACTGAAGACACATCTCTCTCTCTCTCTCTCTCTCTCTCTCTCTCTCTCTCTCTCTCTCTCTCACGCCTCCATGCCGGCAAGATTTCACAAAATTCTATAGAAGAAAATAAGCCGGTGACGACCTTCAGTGTGCCAGTTAGTGACTGATGGATTCGACCCTGTAAAAGACAGTCTAGCAAAGGCTTGTACAACATGGAAGGAAGCTGGCCACTCAATGCCAGGCAAGGCAGATCAAATTACCCCGCTATTGACTGACTATATCCGGCCTTGGTCGGATGTAAGTTACCAGACACACCAGGGTGGAAAGTGTAGCGCGAAACAAATGCGTGCACTGGTCTGTGATTTTGGACCTTACGGCCGTAGTCCGTAAGGTACAAAATCACAAACCTACACCAAATGCCATCGCAATCGCAGACATCAGGCCCGATGACAATCTCGTCCCGTGAAATTCAGATACCTCCGAAATGTCCAGTGACTGTGGTTCGCTTGTGAAGTCCCCCACACATGGCATTTAGGCACCTCAATACTGTAGGACTACTTCAATAAAAGACAACCCATTAGTGTCCTTCTTTGGGACAAAAGCAGATCTGACTTGACGTAGTATATGAAATGACGTGTTTCTCTCTCAGGCTTAGTACTTTGCATTGTTCTACTGAAATCCTATCAAGCTTTCACTCCAAGCAACATCTCTATCGCTAATGAAGAACGTTTTTTTTTGTTCCAATGACTGGATGGATTACACTGAAATAGTCCAATAAGTATTGTGGACGAAAATGAATCGACAATTGTGTCTCAAAAGTAGTGTCTAATTATGAATTAGTGAAGCCTACAGGTATTATGTCGTCTCTACATTCCCCTTGTGTCGCTGGTTTACACTGAAATAGTCCAATAAGCATTGTGGACTAAAATTGACCGACAATGATATCTCAACTGCACTGCACATGTCCTGCATATTGTATATTCAGATTTACCGCGTGAGTTTATTCGTTATCACACCACATTTTCATTTCAGCAGCCTACTGGGAAGAGAAAGTAGTGCTTGATTATATATTGAAGCCTAGAGGTATTATGTCGTATCCACATTACTCTGGTGGAGCTGGAGGACTACCATGCTTATCTCCTTTACCGCCAGTTAACGCAGACGATGTTTCTGAAATCGTTGTTATTTTAACGTCAAAGTCGTACCAAAAACATGGATTCAAAGTAGCTTTCGCAAGAGGCACAGATCCTTATAAGCCCGCGCAAGTGCGGGGGTTCATGAGTATCTATGTCTCTTGCACTTGGATGGCGTTCATTTTTTCAAAGAATTCAAAGAGTTAAGCCTCTTGTTGGCGCACGCAGCTTTGACTGTGTGTACTGCAACTTTAATCTGATTAAAACCTGGCACATTTCTTTAAGTCTATCGTTGTCAGGATAAGATTGACTCACTAAAGATGTAGCGCATCGGTGTACGCGGCTTTGATGCAGCACGTCTCGGATCTGTTAACCCCTTCCCTGCAGAATGTTTCATCGAATGTGTTTCTGGAACATTTCTTAATTCGTCGACAAGATCCACAGCCGTCCAGTGGTGTCATCAAAACGCATATAGATTTTATCTGCCCTCGCACCTGCGGGGCCCATGAAGATCTATGCCTCTTGCAATTGAATCGTGTTCCGTTTTCCTAGGCAGTGAAGAGGCCTGGTTACATTACTACAGCGCTAAATTACGAAGCAGGGTTTTATAGACCGTCCATTCCATTGTGTAATGGCCATTAGAAGTGTTTAAAACTCTGTTGTTTACGGCACTAAGCTTGGCATTTTACCGGACATGTCTTTTTTTACGAGGACGGTTATGGAGGCACGATGGAAGGACTTAATTTAACCCTTTCGCCGCCGATCTCGCCGTTTGGCGAGTACATGGCTCGCCGCCGATCTCGCCTTTTGGCGAGTAACACAGTCGAGTTCACTGCACTTGATCGTGACTATGGAGGTAGCTTTGGTCAATAATAGTGCATCATGGGACAGGAGAATCCCCTCTTACATTCCAGCGCTAACTTTGAGTGCTTTTGAGAGTTTTGAGCGAAGAAATTGCAAGTTTTTCTGACTGTTTTGGAGAGGTGCTTTTTCGTGATAGCTGAAACTTCGAAAGGCGAAAGGGCGAAGTGAGCGACAGAAGAGACTATCTACGGAGGAAGTTTTGCGTCGTTTGAACCTCATACGATCACAAACTGATGTTGATTCGAACGAGGAGCACCATGTGGCAACGAAGTTGACAATGAGCTTTTTTAAAATTTACAAGATAGCTCTGATAACGATCCGAGTACGAGCACTCTCGCGAGCAGATTCCGTGTAGAAGAGTGTTGTGTATTCTTCATGGACTATGCTTGTGAGTTGGTGTGTTATGGATTATCTGTAGAGCTCTGAACAACCAACTATGCTTCAGTTGTGAGTTGAACATTTTCTCAATGTATTTCTTGACATGTTATCATGTGTTTGTTACTTTGTTAGTGACTGTCATGTGTGTAAACTGTCTGTCACTGTGTGTGTTGAGAATACAGATTTTGTCTATTCTTCTTGCATCAGGCCAGATATAAAACTTTGAGGAAGTCACATGAAAGAAAAAAAAAAAGATGTCGGTGTACAAATTTGTTTTCTCATCTCCATTTTTCTTTTTTAAATGAAGTAATCCGGTTGAGTGGTTCAAGAGTTATAGCCTTTTAAAGATAAGAGGTGTTGCGCCACAGCGGTCTGGCAAAACAGCTGCGGCGCTGGGAAATGCAACATTTTAACACCTGTGGCGGCGAAAGGCAAGAGGCAATCTTTAGAAATATAGTACTCAAACCAAGGGGAATCACAGCGCTGGACAGACAACAGTTAGATCCCCTGCCCCCGCCTATCAGGCACCCAATCGCCAGCCCACAGAGAAATACGCAGGTATAGAATAAGACAATCATTTCCATTCCTAATAAGAATGGATCAGGTCTCTTATATAACCCATGTCTTTCTCCGGAACTTAGGAAGTAGGCAGGAGAAACATACATACACAAACATGAAGGTGCGCTACTATATGTGGTCGGGTAAATACCCTGATTTCCCACAGTAGATGCACAGAACATTACACAACAATGTAACGATACAAATTTTGCCTCGAGTTATACATGATACTCACAAACCAGATAGGTGAGGCTAGCGCTGGCAGAATTGTCAGTACTCAAACCAAGGGGAATCACAGCGCTGGACAGACAACAGTTAGATCCCCTGCCCCCGCCTATCAGGCACCCAATCGCCAGCCCACAGAGAAATACGCAGGTATAGAATAAGACAATCATTTCCATTCCTAATAAGAATGGATCAGGTCTCTTATATAACCCATGTCTTTCTCCGGAACCACATATAGTAGCGCACCTTCATGTTTGTGTATGTATGTTTCTCCTGCCTACTTCCTAAGTTCCGGAGAAAGACATGGGTTATATAAGAGACCTGATCCATTCTTATTAGGAATGGAAATGATTGTCTTATTCTATACCTGCGTATTTCTCTGTGGGCTGGCGATTGGGTGCCTGATAGGCGGGGGCAGGGGATCTAACTGTTGTCTGTCCAGCGCTGTGATTCCCCTTGGTTTGAGTACTGACAATTCTGCCAGCGCTAGCCTCACCTATCTGGTTTGTGAGTAATCTTTAGAAATACAACTGGTCTTTTTTCCCGCCTGATTCTCTCTCTCTCTCTCTCTCTCTCTCTCTCTCTCTCTCTCTCTCTCTCTCTCTCTCTCTCTCTCTCTCTCTCTCTCTCTCTCTCTCTCTCTCTCTTTTAGATTTATGCAACCTAAACGAGTACAGACCCATTTCCATATTATTCTGTATTTCAAAACCGCTCGAGAAACATATCCATACTCATCTTCTAAACTTTCTGGAGCAAAACCATCTGATAACTGCAGCACAATCAGGATTTCGACCTCTACATTCGTGCCAAACTGCCCTCAATCATTTAATTGATAAATGACTCTCTGCCATAAATGACAGTAAAGTATCAGGTACAATCTTTCTTGACCTGAAAAAAGCTTTTGATCTTGTCAACCACTTTATCCTACTACAACAAAACTACCATTCTATCACATTGACTCAAATACTGTCACCTTTATATCTTCCTATATCAGGGACAGAGCGCAGAAAGTACTGCTAAATGGCAAATATTCCTCTGACGGGTTAGTAACTTGCGGTGTTCCACAGGGGTCTATTCTAGGGCCCTTATTATTTATCTATTTATTAATCATCTGCCACTGTGCATATCTCATTAGACGCAAACTGCGACCTGTTCGCAGATCACACGACCATACACACATCTGATAAAGATATCGCAACCATTAATAAGGTACTCAAACAAAGTCTTGATGAAGTAGCAGGCTGGTGCAGTGATAATCACATGATTATTATTGATTGTACATTGCTTAACGTCCCGACAGCAACAAGGATTTCTCAGGACGTGCCTGCACTGCATGTGAAAAAAAAAAGAAGAAACAGAACATTGAATGTATGTCGCCAGCCGGTCAGATACATTAAATAAACCTAACACATGGGGCCTAAATAAAGCTAAGACCATTTAGCAACACACATCCAATATCAAGAGCTACAGGCAGTGCAGACAGTAGGGAGAGTTTTAAAAAGGCAAATACAGGTGAATGGACAAAGGGTAGACAGAAACACATGCCCCAGAATAGAGAGAAAAACCCACCCTGTGGGACTGACCAAGGTGACCCTGGGAACTAAAAAATACCTAACCCCACCCAAGTCCCCCAGGGCAGACCCGGGTGGGGTACATGATTATTAGTATTCCAAAGACAAAGAGCATGTTAGTTACTACACGTCAGAAACACCAGCATGGCCTACCACCTTTAACACTCTCCTTGGATGGCCAGCCTGTAGAACAAGTAACTAGGCATCGTTTATTAGGCGTTATAGTGGACAACCAATTAAGCTGGAAGCCGCATACTGACTCTATATGCAAAACAATCTCTAAAAATCTGTTCCTGTTATCAAAACTATGCCATATAGTTAATACTGATATCCGTAAACTCTTTTTCCATGCGCATATCAAAACGCATTGTGACTACAGTTCTACCGTCTGGGATGGATGCAGCGAAGTTCACATGAAAAAGTTAATTCCTTGTATCTTCGGAGCATTAAAGTAATACTTCCCGGTTATATTTTGACTGACGAAAAATTAAAATCTCTTAAGTTAAGTTACTAACATTGAAAAAACAGTTTGAATTTAATCGCTGTGTTCTACTGCACAAGATCATGCACGGAAAAGCCCCACCGTATCTAAAAACTCTATTTTCCGACAATAATAGGAAAAACATGAGAAATAGCTCGATCCAATTTCCAAAAATTAGATTTGACATCTGTAAAACCACCGTCCTTTTCATGCGCTAAAGCATGGAATATTTTACCTCTACACTTGAAATCAATTTGTAAGATTAGCGTCTTCAAAGATCGCCTCCATAAATATTTACTTCAGAAGTAATAGTATGTTCGGCTCCCTTATGCTACTATTCGTATAGTTAGTGTCAAGTCTCCTATTACCTAATACTGTTGCTGCAGATTGTGTAATAGTTCGACTGTCTGCTTTAACATGTCAGGTTCATACCTGTGTATATATATATATATATATATATATATATATATATATATATATATATATATATATATATATATATATATATATATATATATGTATATATATATATATATATATATATATATATATATATATATATATATATATATATATATATATATATATATATATATATATATATATATAATTCATTTATTTTTTTCTTCTCTGAGGGTGGGGGGGGGGGGGGATGGGTCTTTTTACTTACACATGTTTAATCTTTTGCTGTATCGTCTGATGTATTTTTATATGTGTAGAGTAGCAGGACAGTTTGGAAGATAGGCATTGCTATGCCTAAAACATTTTATCCTGAATAAAAACGTTTCATCATCATCATCATCTCTCCCTCCTTTTTTTCCGTAGTTTATCTTCCTCTTCTTCTTCGTCTTCTTCTTATTATTATTAGTATTGTTGTTGTTTTTATTTGCAAGCTATGTTTATTTTCCTGTTATGTTGTTTTGTTTCCAGGACAACTTGTAAGACAGGCATTGAGTTGCCTAATAGCTTTATCCTGAATATATAAAAAAAAAAGAAAAAGATTCATCATCTCTCTCTCACGTACGATGCGTTTGCTTTCGTTTATTGTTTTGTTATTTACACATAACAGCATGTAAGACATGCACCGTATTGCCTAAAAGCGTTACCTTGAAGTGAAAGATTCATCATCATCTTACCTTGCTGGCATGGGAAATAGGTCAACGATGACATGACCTTCTCTCTCTCTCTCTGCACATTACATTGGCAAATCAGAGTATCAATCATAACAATTAAAGCGTGTACAATCATCACTGGTACCCAGCAAATATTGAACATCTTAAAGAGGCGCCTACGAGTGAATTGATTTAGCGAGTGAATCCCCGCACGCTTTGTGAGCCCATCCAAAGGCGCTAAAGCCCACCGGGCCGACATCGGCCGCTGTTGGCCCGCGCACGGCCGTGCATGGGCCAACGGCGGCCGATGTCAGCCTGATTGCCTTTTGTGCATTGGGATAGCACCTTCTACCATATTTTGCATTCCTCTAGTCCAGTTGCAAACGGAACAGGTCACTGAAGGTTCAGTGTATACAGGCAACACTAGCAACAACAGTAAATTGTAAGTCAGAAAGCAATACTAAAGGTCTGACATTGGCATTAGTTGCATGGTCTGCGTACGCCTGTGTGCGGACCAACGCATGCCAATGTCAGTCCGACGGCTTTTTTTGTTACCAGCACCCGCATCAAAACGGAGCATCAATACACAGGACAAATACTATCAGCAGCAAGATACGAGTACCATCTTGTAAGGCTGATAACAGAGGCACTATCTGGAGGGTCGCGCGCGAATGTCATTTAACTCCTTACGCCCTGAGGACGAAATTATCAAATGGTTGTAGATGTCCTGCGAGGTCTATATCACAGTTCTGGAGACAGATCGACCATGATATTTCAAGGTTGGTGTCCGAATAGCTTGGCGCCTAGAGGCGTCAAGCTATTCTGACACCAAACTTAAAATATCATGTTCGATCCACGCCCTGTTGTACTCTTTCAGGGCTTTATGGGTTAACTAAGCACCATAGAACGCACACTGTCCCATGAAACCCTATTTCTAAGAAACATGGCCATAAGTGAGCAACTATGGTAGATCTTTGTAATGCGAAAGAGTGCTCTTGGAGATCTTTGTCTCGTGTAGATGCAAGTCGTTCTCAGAAACCAGGTAGATGAGGCTAGCGCTGGCAGAATAGTACACATGCCAAGTACTGGACAGCCCTTTAAGGAATGTGATCGTTTTGTTATTTGCCTGTGTATTTTTGTGTGGGCTGGCGATTGGGTTCCTATAGGAGGGGGCAAGGGATCTAACCGTTTGTCCAGCGCTGAGTACTTGGTATGTATATATGTCGTTCTCATGTACCCAGTAAGCAAAGGTCCTTGGCCCCACGACAAATCCTTGCCCCAATGAGAGAGAGAGAGAGAGAGAGAGAGAGAGAGAGAGAGAGAGAGAGAGAGAGAGAGAGAGAGAGAGAGAGAGAGAGAGAGAGAGAGAGAGAGAGAGAGAGAGAGAGAAGCTTTCAGTGACATCTCCTTGGACACAGCGTCCATCTGAAACCACTACTCGCACATTGCGACACTCTTCAGTTGTACAACAAAACCAAGGAACACAGATGCCGACGAGGCTGATCCTGGCCAGCAAGAAGCACGTATTAGCATAAGCCGTGTATCTGCAAAGGGTATTTATCTTCAGGAACCTCTGCGGGTCTCACGTAGACGGATGTAGCTAACTAATGTAATATCTGGCTTATTTTGGAGGCTGACAAATGCGATTGTTGCATGATATTGGAAATGTATTCTTTTGACAATGTCTCTGAATACAGAACAGTTGAAGACCCATGTGTTACGTCTGTTTAGACAGATCAAGAAATAACACAATGAATAACACAAAGAAATCCCCATGAAGATAGAGAAACACGACGTTATACAACACAACACAGTTTGGTCTGGACAATGAATGGCTCGTTTCACAATTTTGATCCTATGGTAGGTAAATAATTATGGTCTTAGGGAAAGAGCTTCCAGTCTTAGATTACGCTATAAAATTTAGACCAATGCATATAATTATACAAACAAAATTCGCACCACTAGACTGTGAAATACAGATTTAGGACTGAAACGTATTGCAACCACACATTGTGTAAGGGCTTCCTTAGCAGCCTACTGTACCATAAGAGACAAGACCCCGCTGAATCTGTAAGATGCATAGCCTTTCAGGAGCCCATGCAACCGCAGGGCCTCGTGAAAATATATATGCTGGACATGACACACGCTGTTCCTCTTCTGTCTGTTTTCTTCAGGAGTCTGCACTGTAGCTGCATGCACAAGCAGGTCACCCGCCTCACTACCGCAACATAACGAGCAACACCTCAATGCAAGAGACATAGATCTTCATAAGGCCCCGTAGTTGCCTCTTACTGGCCTCCTGGGGACCATCTGTGTGCGTTGCAGGCAGACGACCTCATCCAGCAAGTGAAGTTGGTTTTTGTTAGGAACTCGTTCCTAGAAGCTGGGAGTGAATGGGTCAAGGCAGTACACGGTAAGCATGTTCTCCCGAAAGTCCGCTGGCAGAAGAAGAAGCCGCTAACACCTGACCTGGCCTGAGAGAGAGGTGCCCCGTCCCCCCGGGCTCCCACAGGATGGAGATCGACAGCAGCGCCCCCTTTCATCCCCCGTGGGTCAGGGGATCGCAGTCATGCTAGTCCATCATTGTTGCCTTGCGTTCACTTTTACACAGGCCTGAATCCTTCATTCGCTGTTGTATGCAAAGGTCGCGTGTTCAGTTCCTAGCTTCTGTAGGGTAAGCAAAGCACGGACCAACTGTGGCCAACGACGGTCCGAGGACGTTTGCTCAATGGTTGAGGCATGAATTCGAAGATAACAGGAATGTGTCGTTATTGTCAAAACAGGAAGTTTCGGCTAAAGTAATATACAACCTGCACCAGGGCTCAGTTGCATGAATGAGCTTAGCAGTGGCGCTCGACTAAGCAAAGTGCTCCGCTATGGCTTAGTGGCTGGTGCAAGACAAAGCTCACTCATGCAACTGGCCCAAGGAGAGATTTGTTTTCACGCGTGAAGAAAACGTGCAGACAACGCGTGACCAGGAAACAGTGGCCATTTGCTCCCGAGGTACGAAATACCCACATTTTGGAGTTATCCTTTGAGGACTGCATTACAATTCAGGAGACAGATCGACCATGATAGTTCAAGGGTGTGGCAGAATAGCTTGGCGCCAATAGGCGCCAAGCTATTCTGCCACCACCCTTGAACTATCATGGTCAAACCATATCTTGCTGTGGTGTGTCGCGGGCAGAATGAGTTAACGTTTCTCATCGCTTGCTTCTTACTTCCTCTGCCAGTGGCAACCATACGTCTTAATGTGTCGTTTTCATTTTTCCTTCTGCAGTTTTCTTTGACTCTATATACTCAATTTAGTATATTTTACTCTATTTACCCAATTTTTTAAAATTAAAATTGCACTTTACCTTTTATGTCAAGAAGGGTTTGTGACCATGGAAACCGCCTAAGTTTATCATCGCTTGCCGTCTCCTTGAACTGCCACGTGCCATTTTAATGTTTCTTTTTTTTTAGTTTTCTTTGACTCTGTTTACATATAATTTATTTAAATCATACTTCACTGGGTTCGAAAAGGAGAACCCATGTCCCTAAACGGCTAGGCCAAGAAAAGGTACAGAGTGCAAAGTAAATTTCCAAAATTTCCACTGAGAGAGAGAGAGAGAGAGAGAGAGAGAGAGAGAGAGAGAGAGAGAGAGAGAGAGAGAGAGAGACGTACTCTAATACAATGAGCCTGAAGCTATGGCCTTTTCTCGGTACAGTTTAATTCCAGAAAAATCGATTTCTCTGCAACACCCTACCATCTCTACTCCCCCACCCCCTTCCCCTTCATTCCAATCCCGCCCTCGCAGTCCGTGTCCCTTCTCTAGAGAGAGGGAGAGAAAGAGAGATAGACAGAGAAATATCGTGTGCGATAGGCTTGATAAGAAAAATACTCGTGATGGCATACCCGGTTTTTAGGTTTAACCTTGTCACTGCCAGTGGTCAAAGCACATGGTTTTTGTAATAATCGTAAATTCGAAGCCAAACAACTCCAGCCAGACAAACAGCACGCATACAAATATAGGGTATATGATAATGATGCCCAGTTGTACCGCGCATCCATTCCACGATGGTAGAATGGTTCGCAGAACACAAGACAAAGCACGAGAGACAGAACCGCATGAGCCCCCGCGCCTGCGGGGGCTTATGAGGTTCTGTATCTCTTGCAGCTATTTTGTCGACAGTGAAGTGGTTAAAACCGGATGTAGTGAAAGAAACTGAAGGCAGCATGATTCGTTTCAAGCCGTGTGTGCAATCTGTTTAAATCTAGTTAACGATTCATGTGTAAATGAGTTCAAAACTGGTGGGATAATTTCATCATTACCCTCTGCCTGGCCTGGCCGTCAATGGTTTTGCTTTCCTTGTTTAGCTCATAAGAAACGTGCTGCATCCGAATACGCTGCATAAAGCTGCGTATCCTAATGCAAGATGTCTCGAATGTGTTAATCGACTGCGTTGAATAGAAAGTAAAATTCAATTAACCATATTCCAGCCGTCTTCTGAAGACAGCATTCAGAAGGTCGCTCATGATTGTTCAAGTGTTGTCCTAGAACAGCTTGACACTGCTGTCAAGCTAAATACACGAGAGTGCCCAAAACAAGAGCAAAGAGATAAACGAAAGTTTGTTCTGAGGGTTTAATGCCGAGGAGGCAACTAGACGCCATAAACGAACCACTTCTGTCACTAATACGTCACCGGAAAATGGACATACACACACAAAAAAACAACCAAACAAACAAAATCAGCCAAGTTTTGTACACACATTTTTGTCAGTGATGCCTTCAAACATCAGAGTGGCATAAATATGTATGAGGTAATTTATACTTCTTGATGACACTCAGTTTGGATCTAATCAGGTCCCAAGAAAATCAAATAATCAGACAGAAACAGCCATCATTTCATAGTAAATGAACCAAGTTCTCACGTAGAGTGTGTAAACATGCTGAAGACATCCCGTGATGTACGCCAATGTGACCGCATCCATACTGGACTGACGAGTAAATACATGGAGCGAAGATTAGATGCAATTTGCCGGACGTTGGCTGCCACAAGTTATGGATCTCCGAGATGTCTGGTCATAGTGGGTCTGCCTAGTGTCATTGTCCAGACCCTCTTTAACGTCCAGCACCAGTTAACAACTCACATTCAAAACTGTTTGGCAATCACTGAGGATTGTGAAGAAGCCCAGTCGGCAAATCGACGAAGATAGCTCAATGGTAGTGTTTGAATAGCTTGGCGCCTGTAGGCGCCAAGCTATTCAAACACTAACAGTGCGTTACGAGCAACATTGGGTAATCAGCGTCGATCAATAGTGAAACTGGCGCTGCAAGTGAAAGGAACGTCGAGTGGACTGAGGTCAGTGCACTCAGATAGTCACTGGACATTGCTCTTTACATTGGTGCTTTTCTAATCAAGGCGTATAATAAGCATCACCTCCTACACGATACAATACAATAAAATACAAACGATTAATACTCATTAATGTCAGTGTGTATGTAAATGCATATGTTACATGTGTGTGTGTTTTTTTTTGTGTGTGTGTGGTGTGTGTGTGTGTGTGTGTGTGTGTGTGTGTGTGTGTGTGTGTGTGTGTGTGTGTGTGTGTGTGTGTTTGTGTGTGTGTGTGTGTGTGTGTGAGAGAGAGAGAGAGAGAGAGAGAGAGAGAGAGAGAGAGAGAGAGAGAGAGAGAGAGAGAGAGAGAGAGAGAGAGAGAGAGAGAGAGAGAAAGATCTGGTCATGTCTCCATTAATCTACTTTCCAAGCCAACAAGGCAAAAGTTTAAATTGCCTGCTCCAGTGCGTGCTGTAAATACTAAAACTCTCCAGTAAACACACACATTTGGCGTCAGCTGGATGTGAAATGGTTAACATTCTTTGAAAATACTCTTGTTATCGTCATAAACTATAACACCATTTCCCTAGATACTGTACAGGAAGAAAGTGACATTTGCGTATCGTCTTACCATCCTTTCACTCAGGGCACTTGCGCAAGTGTGTCGGTAGGACTGCGGGAGCACTCCTCAGATAGACCTAGTCGGGAATATGCCACAAGTATACTTTTATTCAAATCAGAGATGCTAAGCATCTCAATTGAATAGAAGTGTACTTGTTGCGTACTCTCGAACAGGTCTGTCTGGGAATACGGTTATATGGGCGTTTACTTTTTTGCTGACAGAAACGACTGATCGATGGTATGGCTGCATCATGCAACCATCATTGATGCTGAATTTATAAACTAAATTTTGTTTAACTACATACACGCTAAATCATAACAGACAATCTTTACAGTTACAGTCAGACTGACCTTATGACACCAAGAGTACCTTCAAATCAAGCATACTGTATCCAAGGCTGCGATTCATCAGTTTTTGTGTTTGTCTGTTGCTCTTGATTTGTCTGTGTTTGCCTAACATGACAGCGCAATGTCGCCCTACCTTTGTATTCACACTTGTGCCACAAGCCGCTGTACACGTGCCGGTAGAGGGCGCCCACCGTGCCGTTGCCGCTGTCCTTGAACTTCTCGGCCGTGAAGAGCCAGAAGTCCGTGGCCACGGCTATACACAACAGTCCGAAAGCAGCGCATGCACACACACTAGTCATGGAGGTGAGCAGCCTTTTCTTCGTGCAGCAGTCCATGATAGGCAGCAGCATCGAGTCACTACCACGCGCACCTTGTCGCTCGCTGAGCCAAAGTGAAACCCGATACCTCCTTCCTTGCAAGTCGGTACTTCCGGAAGCACGCGTTTACTGCTGCTAGTGCTGCTTTTGCTGCTATGACAGCTTCTTACACAGATACTTCTACCTCTAAAACAGCTTCTACTTCTGCCACCCCCTTGCACACTTCTTACACGGCCCTTTCTGCTTTTCACGCCACTTTTTAGGCTACACCAACTGCTGTTGCGGTAGCTTATAACTGAGTGCGCACGATTTGAATCTCTGCTCGCAACTCCCACCGCTGCACAACAGTTCAAATATCCACTCCTGCTGTTCCTACTGCTGTTGGTGCAGCACCTACTCCTCACACTGCTTTCTTCACTGCTGCAGTGATTGCACGATTGTGCACGGTACGAATCCCGGCTCGACCTTCGTGCCGCACAGCAGTTCAAATCACCATCGGCTCCCGGCACTGCAGGCACATACATCTGGGTTGTCAGCGGGCCAGACCGGCGTGGCTCTTACAGGTGAAAGCAGCAGGTGGTCGGTGCCTCATCACACGTCTACCAGCGCCCTCGTCATCTGCACAACACCCCCCGGGGTGCAAACAATCTACACAAATATCGACAGCTCTGTAGGGGAGTTATGCGAGCAACGAAGTTACCTACCGTCTGATCTAAGCTTTTCAATGATAGGTGATGATTATCGTTTGAAATGGGTGATGCCGTGTAAGGATTCCAGTTACGCGAAAAATCTCAAACAACGCGAGATAACATCTGAGGGTATAAGGTAATATTGCAACACAAGAAGACGAGGCTTTCCGTGTATCACAGGGATAACTTCAAACAGGCATGGACGATGTCACACAACGTATCAATAATATACATACGTATATATCTGGCTCCCTGAACCCTCGTGTACCGGCATTAACAAGAAACACAATGTGGTGGCACCAAGTCTACACAAGACACGGAAGCCTAACTAAATAAATCCATGGCGCGGTGTGACCGGAACACGGAGAGACAGTAAAAACTTGGTGCGGTGTAGCGAGGTTGCTGCTGCGCCATTGGCGATGTCGGTACAACAGTGGCCGCCGCACGACACACACCATCCCTACACAATCGCCAACAGCACCGGCATACACAGCAAACACCGGCACAACGGCCAACCTGGCCGTCTGAGTGGCGATGGGTGGTGGTTGGTGAGGCTTCTTTCTGTCACTACCATGCGGCCTCCTTCCTCGTGCAGGCTTAATCCACACCGGCTATTACCCTGTCTTGGGTGAACGGTCAGAAAAGCGGGCCAGCGGTCAGTAGGGCGGGGTGAGCGGCGGGACAGTGCCGGCGACACCAACACACGGCACAGAAACCACGGCGATGGTGGTGGTGGGGGAGGTTGTGGCGGGCGGTACGGTGGTGAGGGTGGTAGTGGTGGCGGTGCCGGTCGTGGTCAATAGTTCCAGTCGCCACCACGCTGTCTCTCGCGCGGCCATTTGCACAGAGCGCTGACGGGAGGCAGTCGTGCGCACCCTCATTAACATGCACGCACGCGCAGCCCCAGGAAGCTCCGCGGAATACTGATTCCTACTCGTGCTCGATCAATGAACGGAGTAGCCGCTTCCCTTGGCAGACGTTCGCTTCACCTGGAATAACACCCTCAATTTGAGGGGCGTCGAGATCCAATCTCGGCCAGCAAGAGGCGTAGATTCTCATGAGCCCCTGCGACAGCAGGGTCTTATAAGAATCTATGCCTCTAGCAAGTTTTAACATTGGGTGTAATTCTCTGCCTATTGTCAGGATTGGAGAAAAATTGACACAGGCAAACACACGTGTTGAACCTAACTTTTCATTTCCACTTCTCTGTGCTACAGTAGGCGACTTGCTGTATAGGATCCAACCCAGTTTTCAGTTCAGCATCCGGTGCTTCAGTCTGTATAGTCGCAAAGGGCTTTTCTGAAAGAGACGGTCACTTTTGTTTTCTATTACCACAAAAACGGGCCAGTCTCTGGTCTATGCCCCTTCCAACTGCAAGAGGCACAGACTGATTCTCATAAGCATACGGCTGCTGTGGCTCATGAGAATCGGTGCCTTTTGCTTGCCGGCCAAGATCACCACCAGCTCTTTCTCCAAGCGTGGGCGTCACTTCCGGTTAAGCGTGAGGTTGGGAATTAAGTTTCGTAATTTAAGTCCTTCCATGCGTACATCTTTCGAAGCAGTCAGCTGAAATGAAAAGGTTGTCGAAAAAGAAAACAAAATATAAAACCCGCATGAAGAAAGATTGCAAAATGATATGGTAATTTAGGAAGGTTGAAAAGTAAAGTAGGTAAAAGCACTGTCAGGGGAGAGAAGTGTGAATGATCGACCAGTGATCATAGATCTACTGTGGCCAAAGCACACAAAAAAAGAGATAGGAAAGAGGGGGTGAGCTAAGAAAATGACTGGAAGCAATGCATATGGAAGCCCCCCCCCCCCTCCCGAAGGGGGGGCGTATCACATATCCCACTGTTCCAGCCACTCAGTGCATGGGAATTTAAATCTAGGTTCCTCCAAGGCGGGTCCAGATATTTAGCCGGTGTGGACAGCTGTTTCGGTCTTGGCGACCTCTTCAGCACACCATCGGCAATACTCGAGGAAGGCAGAAATTTCTGCCTACCTGCAATGACAGCCACATTACTGTGGTGTCTGCAGGGGCATACATTCCATGCGACCACCTAGAGCTAAATTTCCATGCACCCTAAAAGAGAACCTTCCTAAAGGGGGGAAGGGTTGCAGTCGATATTGTAGTAATACATGAAAAGAAAAGGGGAGACTGCCAGTGCTAATACTTTAGGAAGGTTACAAAGTAAAGTAGGTAAAAGCACTGTCAGGGGGAGACAAGTGTGCATGATCCACCAGTGATCATAGATCTACTGTGGCCAAAGCTCAAAAAATAGAGATAGGAAAGAGGGGGTGAGCTAAGAAAATGAAGGGGGAGGGGGGGGGGGCTTCCATATGCATTGCTTCCAGTCATTTTCTTAGCTCACCCCTCTTTCCTATCTCTTTTTTTTTGTGCAACCCCTTCCCCCCTTTGGAAGGTTCCCTTTTAGGGTGCATGGAAATTTAGCTGTAGGTGGTGGCATGGAATGTATGCCCCTCCAGACACCACAGTAAAATGTGGCTGTCATTGCAGGTAGGCAGAAATTCCTGCCTTCCTCCAGTATTGCCGATTGTGTGCTGAAGAGGTCGCCAAGACCGAAACAGCTGTCTACACCGGCTAAATATCTGGACCCCCATTGGGGGACCTAGATTTAAATTTCCATGCACTGAGTGGCTGGAACAGTGGGATATGTGATACGCCCCTTTCGGTGGGGCTTCACCCCCAATACGTCACCCTTCTCAGTGTGTACTCCCCAACCCTCCTGGCAGAGCCTGCAGAAAAAGACAAGTTCTACTCTGACCTGCGCAGCCTCCTGCAGAGCACCCCTGCAGACGACAAAGTCATCATCCTTGGCGACTTCAATGCCAGAGTGGGCCAAGACTCTGAAGCCTGGAAAGGAGTCCTCGGCAAGCATGGCGTTGGGAACTGCAATGACAATGGTCGCCTACTGTTGGAGCTCTGTGCAGAGCAGCAACTTGTCATCACCAACACTACTTTCCAGCAAAAGGACAGTCGAAAGACCACCTGGATGCATCCTCGCTCCAAGCACTGGCACCTTATCGACTATGTCCAAGTGCGTCAGAGGGACCGCAGTGACGTCCTCCTCACCAGAGTGATGCCCAGCGCAGAGTGCCACACTGACCACCGCCTTGTTCGCTGCAAACTCAGGCTCCGCCTCAAGCTGAAACCCAAGAAAGGGGGCCCCCCAAGAAAAAGCTTGATGTTGCCAGCCTTCAGCGTGACGACAAGAAAGCTGCCCTTCAGGCCGATTTACAGCGCATGCTCAAAGACACAGTTGATCCAGCAGACTCCTCCCCTGAAACACTCTGGGAACAACTGAAAACTGCTATTGTAAAATCCTCTGTGGAAGTCTTGGGCTTTGCTAGAAAGAGGAACAAAGACTGGTTTGACGAAAACGACGTAGAGTTCCAGGAACTTCTAGCAAAAAAAAAGAGCCGCCCACCAGGCCCACCTAGCCCAGCCTTCCTGCCCTGTGAAGAAGTCTGCCTTCCGCCTCATCTGCAGCAGTCTCCAGCTCAAGCTTAGAGAGCTCCAGAACGAGTGGTGGACCAGACTCGCACAGAGGACCCAGCTCTGCGCTGACAACGGTGACTACAGGGGCTTCTACGAAGCACTGAAAGCAGTGTATGGCCCTAGGCACCTGGTACAAAGTCCCCTGCGAAGCGCTGATGGACAGGCACTCCTCACAGATAATACCTCCATCTTGAACCGCTGGTCGGAATACTTTTAGGACCTCTTCGGCGCTGAACGCACTGTTCAAGAAACAGTCATCCTCCAAATCCCACACCTTCCACTAAAGGTTGAATTGGACGAACCGCCCACCGCCGAAGAGACCCTCACAGCCATCCACCAGCTCAAGAGTGGTAAAGCAGCAGGCATTGACGGAATCCCGCCAGAGATCTGGAAACATGGAGGCCCAGCACTGCACAACAAGCTCCACGACCTCTTTCTCTGCTGCTGGAAAAAAGGAACACTACCAAAGGATCTCCGTGATGCAGTCATCATCACCCTGTACAAGAACAAAGGAGAGAAGTCTGCCTGCTCTAATTATCGTGGAATTACCCTGCTGTCCATTGCCGGGAAAATTCTCGCAAGGTTGCTCCTGAATCGGCTGGTACCTGCCATCGCTGAAGACCACCTCCCAGAGGGCCAGTGTGGCTTCAGAGCCAATAGGAGTACCACCGACATGGTCTTTGTGCTGAGACAGCTTCAGGAGAAGTGCCGCGAGCAGAACAAAGGGCTGTACGTAACGTTTGTCGACCTAACAAAAGCGTTTGACACTGTGAGCAGGCAAGATATGTGGCAGATCCTGGAGCGACTAGGTTGTCCCCCAAAGTTCCTCAACATGATCGTCCAGCTCCACGAGGACCAGCAAGGCCAGGTCAGACTAAACAGTGACCTCTTAGAACCATTCCCCATTCGCAACGGCGTGAAGCAAGGCTGCGTGCTGGCACCGACCCTCTTCACCATCTTCTTCAGCATGATGTTGAAGCAGGCCACAGTGGACCTCGACGATGACGACGCAGTGTACATCAGGTATCGTCTCGATGGCAGCCTGTTCAACCTCAGACGACTGCAGGCCCACACCAAAACCCTAGACCAACTGATAGATTCGTGAGCTGCTCTTCGCTGATGACGCTGCCCTTGTTGCACACACAGAGAGAGCCTTGCAGCGCATTACGTCCTGCTTCGCAGATGCTGCCCAGCTCTTTGGACTTGAGGTCAGTCTGAAAAAGACAGAGGTCCTTCATCAGCCGGCACCCAAGGAAGAGCATCGCCCTCCCCACATCACCATCGGCGAGTCCGAACTGAAGTCTGTACACCAGTTTACCTACCTTGGCTGCATCATCACGTCAGACGCCAAGCTGGACAAGGAGCTGGACAACAGGCTGGCAAAAGCGAACAGTGCTTTCGGGCGACTATTCAAGCGGGTGTGGCACAATCAACAGCTGAAAAAAGGCACCAAGATCAGCGTGTACAGAGCTGTCGTCCTCACCACCCTGCTGTACGGTTCCGAGTCCTGGGCCCTCTACCGCAGCCAACTACGACTCCTCGAACGCTTTCACAAGCGCTGCCTGCGTACCATCCTCAGCATTCACTGGAGTGACTATGTCACCAACGTCGAGGTCCTTGAACAGGCGGAAACTGTGAGCATCGAGGCTTTGCTGCTGCGGACACAGCTTCGCTGGGCGGGGCACGTCTCCAGGATGGAGGATCATCGCCTACCCAAGATCACTCTGTTCGGCGAGCTCGCCACTGGACACCGAGACAGAGGGGCACCAAAGAAGAGATACAAAGACGGTCTCAAGAAGTCACTTAGTGCCTGCCATATCGACCACCGCCAGTGGTCTTCGCTTGCTGCGGACCGTGACACCTGGCGCTCCACCATTCACAAGGCAGCCGTCTCCTTTGAGGACTCTCGCAGAGCTAACCTCAAGGACAAGCGGCTCAGAAGAAAAAACAGAGTTGTCGTAACTCAGAACCCTGACCAGACCTTCCCCTGCAGCCACTGCGGTCGAACCTGCCTGTCCCGGATTGGCCTCCGCAGCCACGAAAATGCCTGCAGACGACGTGGGCAAGCCCTATCGAATCTTCATTCGCGAAGTCAAGCCATATGCATTGTTTCCAGTCATTTTCTTAGCTCACCCCCTCTTTCCTATCTTTTTTTTTTTCTTTTTTTTTTTTTTTGGTGCTTTGGCCACAGTAGATCTATGATCATTGGTCTATCATGCACACTTCTCTCCCTTGACAGTGCTTTTTCCTACTCACTTGGTAGTTTCTTCTAAATTACAAGCACTGGCAGTCTCCCATTTTCTTTTCATATGGTAATTTAGATTTTGCCGTCCGCTTCTTTGGATACTGCTCCCCAATCTGGGAATTTTCCTAAGAAGAAACTTCATTATTGTTGGTATTATAAATAGTTTTGTTCTTGTTAAAGACATGAGTACGTAGGTAAGGTTAAGTTAGGTTGGGTTATGTTACGTCACGTTACGTTTCGTTAGGTTACGATAGGTTACATTAGGCTACCTTATTTAGGTTAAATTCTCTTTCTTTTGTTATCTTTACTTTTGGTTTTCCTTTCCGTTCTTGACTTTTCTTTTGTTTTTATTTGACATAATGTGTGGAAAATAAGTCTAAACAACGCTTTGTATTACAAAAAAAGGCGCGCTTCCAAACAAAGACTGCTTGTAATCATTGGTTCTTTATTTTCATGTTTTGATTATGGTCAGCGCGTTTTGTTGATTCTTAAGAAATCACCTCGACAAACAGCCCGATCGACAATCACATGGTTAAAGTTAGCATATAAATGTGCGGAATGTTTGCTGCTTAATTTCTGAACACGAGTAAACATGCGTTCTTAACAGACTACAGGCGCACGTTAAAATCACTAAGGTGAGACTCAGAATATGCAGGAAGGCTCATCATCTTCCGTAAAAGATGCGCCAAAAGTTCTTTGGATTACAGTAGAACAACACAGCTACCTAAATCATGGACTTTAATGACAGTTGACAATGTAAGGGTGGTCGCTCAACACAGTTTCGGCTGTAGCTTTTTATAGAAAACCCCGTCCCCCAGACAACACCAACTTTAATCTCTTTTCTTGCCAAAGGCCACTTTGAATCTCTGAATCAATGAATCGCTGAATCAATACGGATAACCGCTTTGGGAACATGGATATTAAATGAGACCTTCAAAGGGCATAGACCCACATGAGCCTCAGCGACAGCGGGGGCTCATGTGGATCTATGCCTTTTGCAGATGTGTTGTGATTGTGGTGTCTCCTCAGTGAAGGGGTTATAAAAAAAAGAAATTGGCGTCTGGTATTGATTAAGGGTAAGGGTTCTGTGTAAAATCACAGACAGTCTGGGTCATCATCATCATCAGCAGTCCCTTGCCCGAACTGGGCGTTGGGGGGACTGAAAGGCAGCAGCAACAGACAGTGCTCTCCACTGAGTTCTATTTTGGGCGGTGGCAAGCAAGTCTGGCATCTCGAGTTCGGTCCATTCTTTTATGTTTGCGACCCAACTCTTTCTCTGACGACCTCGCCGACGACTTCCTTCGAGAGTGCCTTGGAGGATAGTCTTGGACAAGGTGTTGTGTCGGGTCACGTGGCCAAACCAAGCAAGCTTGCGCCGTTTCACGGTTGCCAGAAGGGGTTCATGTGGGCCCACCAGGGAAGTGACGATGCTCCGTACATATTCGTTGGTCTTGTGCTCGCGGTACGAGATGTGGAGCAACTTCCTCAGGCACTTGTTCTCAAAGGCCTGGATTTTCTTTTCTGAGTCTGCAAGCAGCGTCCAAGTCTCACAGCCGTAGAGTAGAATAGACACTACGAGGGACTTGTAAAGCCTGTACTTGATGGTGAAGCTGATGGAGTTACTTCGCCATATCCTGTCCAGCCTGGCCATTGCGGATGTTGCTGTACCTATCCTGATACGGATCTCTGCTATGCAACTACCGTCTTTGGACAGGGTGGCTCCCAAGTACTTGAAGCTATTGACCTCTTCTAGCTTCTGGCCGTTCATGTGAATGTTGCTGCTGCTGTTGCTTGTGGTGTTGATCATCACTTTGCTTTTATCCGTACTGATCTTCATGCCATAAGACCCTGCGCTACTTGAAAGTTTGTCTGTCAGGTTTTGCAGCTCACTATTGCTGCCTGCCATGAGGTCAATGTCGTCTGCGAATCGAAGATTGCACAGGGATCTGCCACCAATAGAGATTGAAGTATGGTGGTCGTGGAGGGTTTCCTGCATGATCTTCTCCAGGAATATGTTGAAAAGGACAGGAGAGAGCAGGCATCCTTGACGGACACCGATTGTCGTCCTGAAGAACTCGCCTGACTGATTGTTAAGTAGAACCGCGCTGCAGTTCTGGGTATAACTGTACTAAGACTATACACAAGTTCAAAAGAATTGAGGACACTCTAAGCGTTAGACTTCGGATATTAGTGGACTTTTTGTCTCAATGTTAGCAGACTTTTCCAAATGGGACTTTGAGGTAGAGCAGAAACGGAGCATATTATGAACCTAAACCTGTTTGAAGTCTTTCCTTAACTTCAGAAAACGTCTTTTCATTCAAAGTGTGCGATGTTTCTTGAACCTTGTGACAACAGATGCTGGAAAAAAATAAATGGCGCAATTTCCGTTAACTATCATGATCAATCCTATTCCTCTTGTGCTGTGTCAAAACTATTTTTAAAAATGCTGTTGCTGTTGATGATATTATTGTTGTTGTTTTTTTCTGTTGTTGTTGATGTTCTTGTTGTTGCTGCTGTTGTTGTTCTTCGTCTTTATATTTTTCTTGTTTGATGGTTCTTCTTTTTATCTTTTCTGGGGATTTTTTTCTTGAAAAGGAAAGGGGGGGGGGGGGGGCTGGAGGGGTAGGGGGAGCCTCCAGAAAAAATGTAATGACATCAGCTCGATATTTTTCGAAGTTGTTGAGAATAAATTTGCCTTGGGTCCGTTTGAACCTTACGAGCATTAAGCGTTGGTTAACCCTTGAACCGCCAAGGAAACGTGAAGACGATCCAGCTGCAAGAGACATAGACCATAGGGAGTCATGGGGATCTATGCCTCTTGTTGACACCACCTTGTAAACCCCACTCCTTGGGCGGCTCGGACATTTTGTGCTGAATTAACAAATCTGTGTCCACTGACAGTGAAGTGGTTAAGCGTGGAACGCCACCGCCAATGGGAGAAAGACAGTGGAAAAAATGCAGATATTCCCCGACACCTACTCACGACTTTCTATTCATAGTAAACCCCCATTCAGACCGACAGCTTGTAAAACCAATAGCAGACCCAGAATTTTCAATTTGGCAACCCATACGTGGGAGCGCACTCTCACTTGACATCCGGCACCCCCTTCACGGTCGGCGCCAACAGAGTAAAACGGATCGACGGTGATAGCACAAGGGTTGTGCCTGGTTAGCTTAGCGCCTGCAGCTAGCACCAAACTAATCGGGCCTTAACACTGTACATCAGTTTGGACGTGACTTGTTCTCAGCGCTTACGCAAGATATGACTCAGAAGCGAGAAAATTGCTCTTCGACTGAAATGGACGACAGTTCAAGGGGGAGATGTATACGTGTACAGATGCTGATTTTGATTAAAGGGAGAATCAAACCTCCCGCTAGAATTATTGATCTTCTCCCGAAAACAAATCATTCTCGCCCTCCCGGGCCTAAGATTTGTCCCTCCGGGCGTTTTATTGCACATCAACTATGACTGGTTAACCGCCGCTCGGTAGCAAGCGCACCCTAGCAAAAGAATGTTGGAGTTGGTCAGGACACGCGCAGACCTAAACTAAGTGGATTGCTCTGTTTGAGAAGGGAGAGGTTCTACCATTTAACTCATTCTTCCCGCGACACACCAGAGCAACTTATGGCTCGACCATGATAGTTCAAGGGTGGTGGCGGCAAGCTATTCTGCCGCCACCACCCTTGAACTAGCATGGTTGATCTGTCTCCTAAATTGTAATGCAGTCCTCAGAGGATAACTCCAAAATGTGGTTATTTCGTACCTCGGGCACAATGAGTTAACAAAACAAACACGTATAACAATAAGGAAATTTGATGAAAACGGTATAGAGACTTAGCCTCTTTCCTGCAAGTGGACGCAGGCTGTGTTTCGAAATAATTGTTAATTCAAAATCAGTGAACCAAAGAAACACAAATATAATGTGGATTTAGCAAGTGACATAGATCCTCATGAGCCCCCGCAACTGCGGGGGCTAATGATAATTCATGTCTCTTGCTGTCAAGGCGTGTGCACATTTTCTCGGCAGTCAAAGGGTGAACAATACAAACGCGCTGAAGAATCAGGAAGTGAGATCAGAGCAGTGGAGACTTAAAACCTCTGTGGATAATTTCTAGTCTTTAGAAGAAGATATTAACACGCACGTAGAGCGATCGCGAGAACACTACAAGCAGTTAGCTAGAAGAAAAGTAAGTTAGCTTTTCAGTCGAATTTCCGAGCCATAGGTGTTGTTCTCTAAAGAATACAGATCAGGAGACAGGTCCACCACGGTAATTGAAGGGTGGAGCCAGAACAGCTTGGTGCACAGAGACGCCAAGGTACTAGGGCGTCACCCTCAAAGTGTTGTATCAATGCGGAATTGGTCAAGGAAGATTAAGGAGGCACGATGACGAGCTCTGCTTGCAAGAGGGACGGGTTGTATCAACTCGTTCGAGACACGCTGCGTCCGGATACGCGGCATAAAGCCGCGTACCCGAATGCAGCACGTCTCGAATGTGTTAAGCAGATGAAGCAAAGACCAGCTGCGTGTGTGAGCTGAGTCCTGTGTCAGCCACTAAGCAAGGTGCTCCTCTATAGTGAGCTAAGTCCTGCGCCAACTACTAAGCAAGGTGCTCCGTTATAGTGAGCTAAGTCCTGCGCAAACTACTAAGCAAGGTGCTCCTCTATAGTGAGCTAAGTCCTGCGCCAACTACTAAGCAAGGTGCTCCGTTATAGTGAGCTAAGTGTTGCGCCAACTACTAAGCAAGGTGCTCCGTTATAGTGAGCTAAGTCCTGCGCCAACTACTAAGCAAGGTGCTCCGTTGTAGTGAGCTAAGTCCTGCGCAAACTACTAAGCAAGGTGCTCCGTTATAGTGAGCTAAGTCCTGCGCAAACTACTAAGCAAGGTGCTCCGTTATAGTGAGCTAAGTCCTGCGCCAGTCATTAAGCAAGGTGCTCCGCTATAGCAATGCACCTTTGCTTAGTGGCTGGCGCAGGACTAGAGTTCACTCATGCAACTAGTCCTTGTACAATAAGTAAAAGATGGGTGACGAAGTGGATTGTCCGGGAGAGGTCCCGAATCGTGCACAAGGGGTAGTAGAATTTACTTCTGTTAGTGTACCCATACTCACATGGTTTGTGAAAGGGAGGGTTGAACAGTCATAGTTAAAGCACGACAATATTGAACACTTGTTGCTTTGGTAAATTTAAGCGATCGAAGCCCGCCCTGGGGCACATCGCGTTTAAACACAAAGCCAAAAGCTTTTTGTTTAACACATTCTGCCCCAGGACCGAGATCCCCAAATTTTGAAGTTGCCCTCTGCAGGACTGTATTACACTTCTAGAGACAGATCGTGTGTTCTGCACAAGTACTGATGTGCAGAGTTGTTATGATTGTTATGATAGACGAAACGCTGACGACCGCAGCAATGGTTCGGTGGTCTCTCTCGATTCTCTACCGCGAATCTAAAACGACAACCGGTGGGACTCTCAACTGGTCATGAAAGGGAAAGATTGACTCACAGAAAACAATTACTAAATACTGCAGGGGAATGCGTAGGAGGATGGCAGCTCTGATAGGAAAGTGTCCCAAGGGACAGAACAAAAACTGGGTTTCCACACTATGAGAAAAGTAAGGAAAACTGACTTTTTTAAATAACCCATGGATGAAGCAACCCAAAGTGAAAGCAGATTTTTTTTAAATTGCAGATTATGTTTTGTTATTGGTGTGGGTGATGGGTGAGTGGGGTAAATAAATCAAGATGAGGATTTCATCCCAAAGTCTCCATTATTGTTTTGAATTCACATGCGTTTTTCGTTTAGGAACATTCCGAGTTGTTCCTGTTTTTTTTAAATATTTTATCCGACTGATTCATCTCTCTCCCCCTTAACACACCTATCCATCCCCATTCACCCCTCCCCCTACTCCCCCGCCCTACTGCCTCACCCCTCACACACACACACACACACACACACACACACACACACACACACACACACACACACACACACACACACACACACACACACACTGCCCGATCACGCACGGCAATTTATCGCACACATACACAGACGGCAGAAACACGGCGTTTCGTACCTAAAATACGTTCTATGGGCTGGCGTAGCCATTATGAAAGACAAGATGGCATGACCCATACCCACTACGCCTCTTCTATATGAGCTTGCTTGTATTTTCCACCTTTTCCACAATACGTTCGCAGACATCATAGCAAAAATAGGGAGTCTTTCTTCCTAAATCAAATTAGAGAGGGAGTGCATTGCGTCAGCTAATACACATGTAAAACACTGACATTCTGGTGCTTTGCGTCTGTTAAGAACATTGTATAACACTGACGCGTTTGGTACTTTTATGTCACCGTCACTTTTTGATTCTTCTGATGAAGTAGAGAATTATTACTTTTGTCATTTATTTCTGCAATGAATTTTTATTTTAGAAAAAGGTCTTTATCCAAACTAGCTATATCCAAAATTTCAAGTGCATATAATCAGAATTACGGACTCTAATGTGGGTCAACCGACTTTCTATAAACGGCCAATTTAACTTTTCAATGAAACATCCAAATTCAATATGCTCGAAGGCTCTCCAAGACATCCCCAGAATGAGGCATTTACTCTATTTTCAAGCTTTTACGTAATCAGAATTTTTGTGTTAACACACACACACACACACACACACACACACACACACACACACACACACACACACACACACACACACACTTAGCGCCAAAAGTACGTTCAACAGCAAGGTTAGGCGTAGCTAAACGTGACGTCATTTTCATCTTCTTACTTCTTTGCCACAATCTGAGCCCGCCCGCCTATAATAGCTTTTTCATGCTTCTGCAAGCGCTCCGACCAGTCCCATTTCAAAGTCTACCTTTTTTTTTCAATACAGTAAGCAAAAAAAAAAAAAGCGTAGGACGTAAAGAGCCTGTATAATGATTATGACCAGTCCTTTTTTTGTAAAATTCTTATTATCATCGTCATTATTATTATTATTATTATTATTATTATTATTATTATTATTGGTGTTGTTGTTGTTGTTGTTTATGGTGGTGGTGGTGGTGGTGGTGTGGTGGTGGTGGTGGTGGTGGTGGTGTTAAAATGTTGAATTTGATTGAGATTTCAGAGGATGTATTTCAACCCTTTAAGTGCCGGGGCCAGACGAAACGCACCCACCTGCAAGAGACATAAATCTTCATGAGCTCCCGCAGTCGCGGGAGCTCATGAGAATTTATGTCTCTTGGTGGTCATATGTTTTTGATGCCTGTTTTAATCCTGTTTCATCTGTGTTTCTCACTCAAATGTCGGTCAGTGTGCAGCGGTTTTAAATGCGAAATCCGTAATCACTGGAAGTAAATGGGCTAACAAAATTTGTTAAAAAGACAGTTGTAAAACGTATTGCTTCAAAAGAAAAAGAACGCCTCCATACATAATGCGCAAAAGGCAATCGGCCCGACGTCGGCCGCCGTTGGCCGGCGCACGGCCGTGCGCGGGCCAACGGCGACCGACGTCAACCCGATGGCCTTTGCGCATTGGGATTGGACAAAGATGACTGCAAAGCGTGTAAATTAATGCAAAGAAATAACCGACGAAGAAAAAACAATTCTTTGAAAGGATGAGCACAAAACAGTTTTAATACATTTTTGTATACAAACAAAATTAATAAAGGAGTAAGATAATCGAAACTATTTTAAACAAGAAAGACAAAGCCCTTATGGCTCACATATATGACCAATCCACATAATAAGTGTGACATTTCTGACTTGACCTTTCCAACAGGTCACTGAAGTAAGCAAGTGCCCCAAAATAAGTAAAGGGTTGGCTTTTGTACCAGCGAAATCTGAGTTTTCTCAAATGTATGCATTTTTCACAAATTTATTGACCCTCCGTTACCCTTGACCTCTGTGAGGGGTCAACTAAATTAGTATGCATACAACGGTGTTATCATCAGCTACCTTTATGCCAAATGGTATTGAAAAGTTTGAAAAAGTTACAAAAGTTTGATAAAAACTATAATTCTATCAAAAAATGGCATTTTTCACACACTTGCCAACCTCCTGTGACGCGTGAACTTTCCGAGGGGACAGCCAAATTAGTATGCATAGAAAGGCCTTATCATCAGGCATCTTTATACCAAGTTTATGTTTGAAGTTGAAAATAGTATTTGAGGAGAAACAATGTGTGTAAAAATATGGCTATTTTTTTACCCCTTTCTGGACCCCCTGTGACCTTGACCTTTGAGAGAGGTCACTGAAATTGGTATGTTTAGAAAGGTCCTACCATAAAGTACCCTTGGACCAAGTTTGAAGTCTGAGGCTTGAATTGTCTCCGAGAGAATGCCAACGTTAAAGTTTACCACGGACGACAGACGCCGGGCGACGGACGACAGACGACTGACGCCGGATAGACGACGGATGGCTCATTATATAGACTCACTTTTGTTATTGAACGTAAGCCAAAAATGCACTTACCTGCCAAATTTCAGTGTGGGCAGTATAGATGGCGGTACAGCCTAAACTATTTGAAAGGGGTTTAGCTAAAAAATTAAGTAATAATAATAATAGTTTGTGTTGTTTTTTTTTTTTATAGCGCACTTCCTCACAGGAAAGAAAGCTCGGAGTTTTTTCTTTACAATACAGAAAAGAACCAATCAATAAGAACAATTTAAACACATTCACTCACTCTGCTAGTGTCCGAGAGAGACGGACATGAGGTGGAAGTGAGTTCCGGATGTGAGGGACCTGAAACTAGAATGGATGTGTACCAGCCGTTTTTATGTGGACACTGTGTTGCAGTTTCTGTGAGCATGAGCGTAAACTTCTGGTGGGATTGTGTAATGTGCGAGAAGAGGTCAGATCTATAGGAAGCATACACGTATTGCCAAAGTCTATGTAAACGGTCACAGAGTAAACTATGTCGTGCCTGTCCTTTCAAAGCATGGTTCCTTCTTCGTCTGTTATTTCTTTGACTCAAGAGGAAACTGTAGAACTGAACTGTCTACACGTCTCAAAGACCACACTCGCAGCAAAATGAACGGCTCCCGAGCGATAATATCTGATAGCCCTGCGTTTGGACGCAGGCCGTGTCACTTTTCTGCTAATGAGTCATAAATGTAACTCGGGATCAGGCTGGGTACATAAATGACGCCGATCATTGCAAGCAAGAGAAACTGACTCTCATGAGCCCCTGCGAATGCAGGGGCCCATGCGAATCTATGCCTCTTGCAAATGAGATGGAACCGCTAAGGGACTCTTTCCGGGTATTGCTTTTCATTGAAGGTGTCACGCTAGAAATTGCTGGATAAGTCTCGCTTATTTAAATGGATATTGTGACAGTCAGAGACAATTTAAGCGCGCTCATATAGATGAATGCTGCTGGTTAAAACTCTGAGCAATTGGTCAAAAAACGCCGGTGACTTGGAAACTCAATGATAATTCGAATGGCGCGTTTCTGCTCGAGGAAAGCGGCTTGTGACCGCTGGAAAGCTTCTGACTTTACCGTTGGGTAACGTATAACTAAGTCCTTGACTGTCACTGACATCACTCTACGTAGAAGACGCTTAGTGACAAGTCTTCTAGGCAGAGCGATGTCGTCAGTGACAGTCAAAGACTTAGTTATCATACGCCATTTCCGCCGAGCTGAATCGTCACCAGCAAAAAGTAGGGGGTCCCGCTTTATTTCCGTAGAGATAAATCGTCAGTGGCTTTCGCAGGGTTAACCCTTTGACTGCTGCGGCAAGGCGAACGCTACCCGCTGCAAGAGACATAAACCCTCATGAGCCTCCGCAGTTGCGGGGGCTCATGATGATTTATGTCTCTTGATAGTCCTGTGTTCCTTATGCTTACTTTAGGTCCCATTTAGTGTGTGTTCTTTACGTCTGTCAGTGTGCAGCGGATTTAGACGCGAAATTCGTGATCACTGGCCGGAAAGGGGTTAGACCACAAACAAACAAAAAAAAAAGGTTCGAAGTACACAGCATAAGATTCAATCTGTTCAAGCCAGTGTATATCCAACCTAACTTGATTTTAAGGCCCTTCTATTTATAGAAGGGACTTTTTAGGATGGGACGCGTTGGGGCGACTTGAATAGCATGTCCATGATGTCAAAGGCTGGCAGGCCTGAACCTCAGACAAGTGAAGTAACAAGATACAAATTATGTCAGGTCTAGTTACGCTCGCCTCGCTACATCATCATCTCATCTCAGGAGTGGCTCTTCGGGCACGCCACGCTCAACATCACTGCCTGCGCTAGTGCACTCAATGAAGCGAGTACCAGCAAGCTTCAGGCCCCACATTCCAGCCGAATGATGTAATGACAGACACCTCCCAGACGCAGTGACTGTGTTTCTTACTGAACAGCCGAGTGTGTAGTCTTTAGAAACCAATAATTTTGGACTGCTTTCGCGTTATTGGTGTAGTTTTACTACTTTTGCTTTTAAAATGACTATGAAGTTCATGGACACAGTGACTGTGTTTTTCACAACACTGACTTAACAGCGTATGCATGTGTGTACTGTGCTTTAGAAACAAATTTGGACTGCCGCTTTTACGTTAATGTTGTAGTTTTACTATTAATGCTTAAAAATAAGTAGGTGTGAAGTTATATAATTATTAGTTAAGTTATAATTAAGGTGTTGACTGTTTTTGCCGGAGCGACTGTCTAATAGCGGCGCTGTTCTTATGGCGACGGGACCCCAGGTAGAAACTGTGAAAGTATAATTCGTCTTTTTGTTTTGTTGATGCGTATTTCTCATTTGTGTAACTAGTATCAGCCAAGCAGAAAGTTAATAAACACTATATTACGTGTTTAAGAGATAATATGATAGGGCTGTCCTTAGTTTGCTTTGTGTTAGGGAGGTTCAGGTCGGGTTGGGGCCGTTGGCGCCGGCCATGAGACGCCTTGGCGACGGGCTTCACGCGTCCCGAGCCATTGTCCATTTCAGTGTTGTGTGTAAACTGTTGTGTGAGTTTGGGTGATTGCGAGTTGCACCTGAGGTGGTGAAACAAATTTTCCTGTACGTGGCAACATGTATTTGGAAGAATAAAGTTGATTGATTCATTCATTCATTTGGCGCGAAAGGCCGTATGTGTGTGTGTGTGTGTGTGTGTGTGTGTGTGTGTGTGTGTGTGTGTGTGTGTGTGTGTGTGTGTGTGTGTGTGTGTAATAATAATAATAATAATAATAATAATAATAATAATAATAATAATAATAATAATAATAATAATAATAATAAATTTATTTCAGTTTTTGCAGGCCATCAGGCCCATATGAACACAAAATACAATTTACAACCAGAAAATACAGGAAGGTGGTTGTAAAACACACTCATATAGCATTACATCAGCGCACATAAATAAACAAAAAACAAGAAAAGTTCAAAGCAAATCCCTCTAATTCCTTAATTTAAGGCAACCTGAAATATACATAGCAACTTTAAAGACCAGTTTATCATGTAGGTTTCCACACAGCAGCTGAACTTTAAGATCGGATGGGAATCTGTAGTAAAACAGTGGAATGTACTTTTTACGTAAAGGGGCATATTTTGGACACTCGAACAGAAAATGACACAAATCTTCAGCCTTATGCCAATCACATGAATTACATTCTGGATTAGTGATGGGTTTTCCAAATCTGGATACTCCGTTTAAAGGTAAACGGTTACATCTAAGTAAACATATTGCCCGCCTGAGTTCACAAGAGTTCAGCTGCCCTATGTAACTGGCTCTAAGTATTTCTGGGTGGTAATGGCAGTATTCTGTGTTTGAGGTAAGGGATGCATGCCAGTCCTGTCGGAAACAATCCATCAGCCGATCTTTGAATATCTGAATGAACAGAGGAGTGTTTCCAACTGACTGCATTTCCCATACATACCCAAACCCGTGCATACACAATAGAGTCTTTATTTGCGTAGCCCAGTTCGATCTACCTGAAGCATCATGCAAAATTATAACATCGTGTAACACTGTCTTGGGTATCTGTTTTCTGACATGGTAAGAAGTCTGCACCAGTACTTCACCATTCGAACATAGGCATCAATATACATAGGGAATCTTCCACACTCACCCAGCGCAATATTGTTTTTTACATCTCTTCCAACACCAAGGACCATTTTACAAACCTTTATATGAACCTGCTCAATTACATCATGTCTCTGGAAACCCCAGACCTCTGACCCGTATAGCACAATGGGTTTAATCTTGACATCAAAAATGTATGTGAAAAACAGTGTCAGCTGGCAAGTTTTGTAATTTGAAGTATAGTCTTTTGATGCCTGCAACTGCTCTCCTGGCTTTTCCAGCTAAGTTTTCTACACATCTAGCCCAGTTCAGAGTAGAGGAAAATATCACACCAAGGTAAGTATAACTTGACTCGACTTGAATCTGCTTGTCAGCATAAAACCATTTTTCACAATTTTTCACAAAACCTCCATTTTTGAAGACCACCACTTTTGTCTTGTCCATGTTCACAGTGAGACCCCATTTTTTACAGTATTTTTCTAAACAATTAATTTTCTTTTGGAGATCTGCTACAGAGTCAGAGACATAGGCTATATCATCAGCATACATAAGAAGGAAAATACCCAGTGGGTCTGCAAAAATATCAATGCCACGTGCACCGCACGATGATATTTTTGTCTCAAATTCTGAAAGAAAGATAGAAAACAGCAGTGGGCTCAACACACAACCTTGTCGCACCCCTGACATGCAATCAAAGTAGTCGGTAACTTTGGTTCCAACCCTTACAGCAGCTTTTACATGTTTGTACATACTCTCAAGTGTCTGAAGCAACTTTCCATGAACTCCTTTACGTAGCAAGAGATACAACAGTTTTGTCCTGTGCACACTGTCGTAAGCTTTAGAAAAATCTACGTACATGGTGTAAAAACGGCCACCCTGCTTGCTAAGATACTTTTGCACTAGTGCCTGTAAGCAAAAAATGTTGTCTATAGTACTGTATCCTTTACGGAAGCCAGCTTGGGCCTCAGGAATACAATCATTCTCTTCACAAAAACGAACCAACCTGTTGTTAATGACAAAACTGTACAACTTACTGATAACGTTCAAAAGAGAAATTCCTCTGTAGTTGTCAACATTTCTAGGGTTACCCTTTTTGTGTAGTGGAAATATCACAGCCATGGTCCAGCTTTCAGGGTATTCCGCACTATGAAACACACGATTAAACAAAGGATGCAGAAATTTCACAAGGATCTCACCTGCATGATGAAAAAGGTCAGTGGGCAAGCCATCAGGGCCTGATGCTTTCCCTTTCTTCGTGTTATTAATAGCACTGCGAATTTCATCCTGCGTGATTTCCTCGTCAAATTTTGCATTATGACAACCATCACAATCATCAGATATATGGTCATTCAAAACACCCTCGGCCTGTCTGCTGAAACCTGAATCATCAACATTCTGATCCACATTTAGCAAATTACGAAAATAATCATACCACACGCGTGGCGAAATGACATCAGAACACAACTTTTTAACGCCAGTCAGAGACTTTATTTTTTGCCAAAATGTTCTTGAGTTTGCATCATTACATGCATCGTTGAGCTCATTCAAAACCCGTGCGTTGTACTCTACTTGTTTTGTTTTACACAACTTCTTAAATTCTTTCTTCATGTCAAGATACTTCCCTAAGTCGTCATGTGTGTTTGTGTGTCTGAACTGCTTCAACTGTAGGTACTTGTTTTGTTTTGCTAACTCGCAGTCCGAGTCCCACCACGGCGGCTGTGCACGGGATTCACCTACCTTCTTACCTGACCTCATTTTGTCAGCCGCCTTCTGAATGAATGCTACAAAACAGGCCGACCCTTCTTCTACACTCGAGTCAAGCGCTGACGAAAAGTGTTGAAACTGAGTCTCCTGATTATCTTCAATGTATGCCCAAAAGGATTCAGCGTAGTTTTCTTTCCAAACAAATTTAACCCCTTCCTCTAGTATTATATCATCATTTAAATCATCATCATCACATGAATAAACAGACTGAATAGAAGTAAACGTGGTTACAATGGGGAAATGGTCTGACTCGCACCTGTCTGCAACAAACATATCGGTCACTAGGTCAAACACGGATTTAGAGCAAATACAGTAGTCCACCACACTTTTGCCTCTGTTGGCCACGCACTTAATTTCTCCCTCACTGTCACCTTTCGTTCTGCCATTGACAATAAACAAACAGTACTCTTGACATAGTTCTATCAGTTTCCGACCAAAACTGTTTACGCCAATATCTTTTGACCTCCGTGGGCTTTGTGGTACATCCTCTAGCAGATCTGTTAATTCCTGTAAAGGCTGCACGTGTGAATTGCCATCAATAAAATCAGTATCAGACAGACCGGCAGTGCGGGCGTTAAAATCGCCACATAATAGCCAAGGCAGCTCAGGGTGAGCACGTAACACTTGAGACATGTAGTTTTCTAACACTTCAAAACCATCAACGTTATCTTCACCATATACAACAGAACGCTCTGGAGCCACATACACAAATGCTGCCAGAACATCAGATGCAGAGTTCAAAACAGACTTACCGATCTTTAGAAACACAATATCCTCAGCTGCCTGCATTAAACGCAACACATGACAGGCTATAGATTTATGTACACACACGGCCACGCCCCCTTTTAACTTTTGTGTACGTGGTGAAAAAAACACCTGATACTCTGGAAAGGTATCCTCTATAACATTTTGCTTACACGACCAGATCTCTGAAAATGCAAAAATTTGACACTTTTCACAGAACTGCCTAAAAGAAACACTTTTCAGCTTATTTACAAGACCTTGGATATTCCATGCCATGATGCGAAACACAGAGCTACCACTTTCATCACTACCACTTTCATCAACACAGTGTGCTGGTATGGGTTTGAGTATGGGCACTTGAGCGTGTGTGTGTGCAGGTAAGTCGTCCTTTGAAGACACATGGTGGGGGCCCTGGGGGTCTGAATGAGGGACGGGCTGTCTTCTCCTGGTTGCTGGGTCAACATGCCGGCCTGCCCCTCATTTCTGCCCCCTGCGCTCCACTGGCCTCTGGGTAGCAGCGTCGTATGCGTGGGTCTTTCCCTCAACAACGAGGGAGTCGAAGCGGAGGAAGGCCTTCTTCCCCGCCTGCTTGGCCTCCTTGAGGAAGGGTAGTAGCTTGCGGCGCACGTCCCTCACCCGAGGGGTGATGTAGACCCGGGACCTGTTCTCCTTCAGCGTTCTTCGCTCAAACAGGATCCGCTCCTTGTCTTTGTACTTGTTGAAGCACACGATGATGGGGTGGGGTGGGGCGCCTTGCCCCCCTTCAGACGATGGGCACGCTCCACCTCGATCTCCTCCTCTATGCCCATCTCGTCCTTCAACATTGACTTGACAGCTTTTTCACAGTCCGCCCAAGTCTCTGAGCGCCCCTGGGGGTGGGGGATTCCGTGAAAGATCAGATTCTTGCGTCTGCTCCGCCCCTCCAAATCATCCAGCTTATCCTCCAGCTGCGTAACTTTCTCCTTCAACTCTCTGTTTTCTTTCATCACCGCAGTAAAGTCACTCTGAATTTTGTCCATCTGCTCCTGCATTGTAGCTTTCATACTGTCCATCTTTTTGTCCATCACATTCAACATTTTAAACACATCAGCAATGGTCGGCTCAGACACTGCGTTTGCCTCACCCCCGGGCGACTGGTTGTCTTGGTTCCCCTGGCATGTCAAAAGAGTCTGTCGTTTCGGTGGGCCTGGGTTCGCTTCGACATCGCCACACCGGAGCAGAAAGCCGACCAAAAACACGAGAATGACTGCCACCGGTCCGCTGACACTGACAGTGCGGTAACGTAGGGCTGCCTTCCTCTGTGCTTTGCGAGCCATGAAGTTTTGAAAAGTCCAGTAAAAGGTACCGCAAATGGCACGAAAAGATACCGAACTGCTTGGCATGATGAGCTGAATCACCCTGTCGTTGTTCTAAAGTCACTCATTAAGTAATTATGTTGCAAAATGCTAAAAATGTGCGGAGCCGCTCTTCAACTGTGTGACGTCGATCGTGAGCACAACTCACCCCTGTGTGTGTGTGTGTGTGTGTGTGTGTGTGTGTGTGTGTGTGTGTGTGTGTGTGTGTGTGTGTGTGTGTGTGTGTGTGTGTGTGTGCGCGTGCGTATGTATGTAGAAATGAGAATCTCAGAGACTGCTGTACGTACAAGCTTGAAACTTGGCGAAATACTTTATTTAAAAGGTGGCTAAGAGAGCCTCCCAGTGTTTTGTAACTGGATGTCTCATTAAAGACGTAAAAGACCCTTTATAGAAAGTCGGTTGACTCAGATTATAGTCCACAATTTTTGTCATATTTACTTGAAATTTTGGATATAGCTAGTTTGGAGAAAGACATTGAATGAGTTCGTTAGCCAGCTTTGTACCTTTTCAACTCCTTCAGTAAAAATTAATTATTTTCAGAAAAAAAATAAAACAGTAAAAGAAAATCTTGAGTTCTGCAAAAAGTCAGACAGTGGCGGTGAGTTAAGAGAAGCAAATCCGTTACCACGCAATACTCTAAATATGACGTAATTCTCTCTCTCTCTCTCTCTCTCTCTCTCTCTCTCTCTCTCTCTCTCTCTCTCTCTCTCTCTCTCTCTCTCTCTCTCTCTCTCTCTCTCTCTCTCTCTGTCTGTCTGGAACTCATTGCCATTAAACATTAAATCATTTTGCGATAAAACCCATTTTAAACGTGCATTGCACACTCACTTCCAATCGGCGTGACTTCACAGTTTGCCATATAAAAATAATTCTGCTGATAACACGTAAACGTCAAATATTTTTCTCTTTCTCCTTAAATTTGCTACCTGATTATCTATTGTCTTGTCGGTGTCACTATACGCTATTGATGCTGCTGATTCTATGACACTGTCTTAGATGAGTATAATATTAATGCTGTGCACGCGTTTCGTTCTCTTGCTTTTTGCATCGGAGGCAGTTACAAATTCTCCATTGTGTTTTTTTCCCGTAGTTTTTCTTCCTCTTCTTCTTCATCTTCTTCTTATTATTATTATTGTTAGTATTTGCATGCTCTGTTTATTTTCCTGTTATGTTGTTTGTTTACAGTACAGCTTGTAAGACAGGCATTGAGTTGCCTAATAGCTTTATCCTGAATAAATAAAGATTCATCATCATCATCATCTCTCTCTCTCACACACACACACACACACACATGGAGACAAAGCCTCAGAGTGGGTTACCTACCATTTTATGTGAAAATGGGTTCCAATATTTCTATATATTACAGGGCTCTGGAATTGATGCGAATGTTTAGAACTCACCTTAAAACTGAGCTCGATAACTTAAAATAAAATAGACATTTTCTAAAAACAATGCAACTGGATGGAGAAAAACTGGGTTTCTACCAATAAAGTGGGTGCCTATCACACAAAAATTGGCATTACATAGAAAATGGGTGTCACTTCAAATCATTTATTTAAGCATGTACTATCTTAAGAAAATTAGGCGTCTGTAATAAGGTAAAGTTCATGGAATATTTGATGCTTCTTTTTCAAATTCATTTGATTGTTGTCATTTTTTTCTTTCAACTTAATGTGTATTCCTTCTTTTTCCTGCATTGGAAATGTCAAGCACAATGACACAACACACAATGAACAAATACGTTACTAAACATACCTTTGGTTGGGTTTATTATGATTGTTTGGGTGGGTGGGGTTGGCGGGAAGGGAAGGGTGGTGGTGGGGAGGGGGGATCATCACTTTTGATTTTATAGAGCTGCAATTCTCTCTTATTAATGAAAGATTTTCGGTGTCGGTTGAATCAGTAGGGCCATTTCAGAGGCGCACACCGAGTTTCACGTCGATCCACTCACAAATACACATTTGGACTTCACCAGAAGAGTCCAGTTGGCCAAGTCCCCCATTCCACACTACAGGTCAGCTATGAGAAGCAATCGCGTTTATGGCATGTCCGGCGAAGACCTCCCTCATACGCGGTAGAGTTAGTTAGTTAGTTAGTTGGGTTTAACGCCGAGCAGGCGACTAAGGCCATCTCACGGCGGGATGGGTAAAAATCTGGTCAACCAGACTAAAAGCAAGGTCTTAAGACAAGATGTAAATATAGATTAAAAATCTCAGGCTAAAATGTCGCACAAGTCTTTAAAAGAAACGTCTACAGACTCTCAAAAAGAGCAAATAAAAAAAATTCACATAGTCTATGAATGCTCAGATCTTGTTAAAAATGTTGCATTCTCTCAAAAAATTGAAGATTTTGTCCGGGGTAACATCCCGGAACAAAACCTTCAAGGAGTCTGCTGTGAAGTGTTTATATCTCGTGTCAATTAGATCAGCACAATACAGCAAAAAGTGTCGAACAGAAAACTTCTCATCACAGGCAAAACACCATGGACGCTCATCCTGTTTAAGTAAGTAAGAGTGCGTAACATATGTGTGCCCGATGTGGAGCCAAGCAAGGACAGTCTCCTCACGGCGGCTGCCGCAGCGGAAAGGTATACTGTCGGACACTGTGGGAAGAGCTTCATGAAGCTTGTTCCCTTCCTGTTTGTCCCAATTCGAACTGCCACTCGCGGGCTATGTACGCACTACTCACAGGTTTAAAATCACTATAAACAGTCTGTGTGTCAGGGACAGGGTCACTGCGGGCACTGTTGGCAGCAGAATCTGCGATTCTGTTGCCTTCGATGCCCACATGGCCCGGGACCCAAATAAAAATGATGTCATAATATTCCTTCATCAAATCCGCGTAGAGCTCTCTAATCTGCACCAGCAGTGGATGGTCTGTTCCCGCGCCCTGAAGGGCCTGCAGGGCAGAAAGAGAGTCAGACAGAATCAGGAAGTTCCTTTCCCGAGACTGATAGGCATGCCTGAGTGCCAGCAGAATTGCCTGCAGTTCTGCACTAAATACAGAGGAATGGTCAGGTAGACGGAGCTTAAATGGGCGTCTAGGATGGCGAGAGGACACTGCAGCCGCAGCCACTCTCCCATCCTCAGACTTGGACCCATCCGTATAAAGACGGAAATAGCCAGGAAAACTTGAAAGGAGTTCATTGAGGCTCTGTTGGTATATGGCTGGTGGAGTACAATCCTTCTTGTGGGCGGTCAAGTCCAGCAAGATGTCAGGAACTGGTAGTAGCCAGAGTGGAGTGACGTGTTGCAGAGATTCCGAAACTTTGTCCAGGTCCACTCCGGCCGCCTGCAGATGAGGTCGGACACGGAAGGAAAGTGGACGGACAGCTCCCGGATGGGCACCGTAAATCTCTGCAAACGACGGGTTAAAAACACAATCATAGGCAGGATTGTCTGGATGGGCCTTCAGCTTCAGAACGTAGCTGAGCATGAGGCGGATGCGGCGGAGCCTGAGAGAAGGCTCCCCTGCCTCGGCATACAGACTAGGAACTGGAGATGTCCTGAAGGCCCCTAGACATATGCGCAAACCTTGATGGTGAATTGTGTTCAGACGCTGTAGAACAGACTTGGAAGCCGAGCGATATACCACAGAGCCGTAATCCAGTTTGGACCGAACAAGGGCCCGGTACAGTCGAAGTAAGACAATGCGGTCTTCACCCCAGTCAGTACGACCAACGACACGAAGAATGTCGAGGGCCTTCTGACAAGAGGTTCTAAGGTAGTTAACATGGTTGTAGAAGGTCAATCTTTTGTCAAAGATGACCCCCAAAAAGTTTGCCTCTTCAGCCACCTTAATTGGCACTCCAGCGATGCTCAGGCTAGTTTTTGGAAAAAATTTCGTCTGGTTAGTAAAATGCACACAGACTGTCTTGGAGGGCGAGAGCCTGAATCCGTTGAGAGACACCCACTCCTGGATGTGATCAACGCACAGCTGCAAGCGCCTCTCAAGGGAGGCAAGTCCTCGACCTCGTGCACACAAAGCAAAGTCGTCCACAAACAAAGAGCATTCAAAATCATCCTTGACGGCCTTTACAATGTTATTTATTTTAATGCTAAATAAAACAGGAGATAGAATGCTGCCCTGCGGGACACCCATCTCCTATTCAAAGGAGTCGGAGAGGGTGGAGCCCACACGGACATGAAACGACCTGTTAGACAAAAAATTGTGAATAAAAACAGGCAGGTGCCCATTAAAACCCATGTCCGATAAATCGGACATTATACCATACTTCCAGGTAGTGTCATATGCCTTTTCAAGATCAAAGAAAATTGCATAGACATGCTGCTTGTTGACAAAAGCATCTCGGATAAAAGACTCAAAGCGGACTAGATGGTCAGTTGTACTACGGAAGCGCCGGAAACCGCACTGGAGGTCTGTGATGAGACCACGTGACTCAAGATGCCACACCAGTCGGGCGTTGACCAAGCGTTCCATAGTCTTACATAAACATGATGTCAAAGCTATTGGCCGGTAGTTGCCCGGGTCGGAAGGATCCTTACCCGGCTTGAGGATTGGCACAACCACAGCCTGGCGCCAAGATGGCGGAAAATGACCGGTTATCCAGATATGGTTAAAGGCCTTGAGAAGTACAAGGAGTGAATCCTCAGGCAGATGTGTTAGGAGCTGATAATGGATGGTATCTAATCCAGCAGCAGAGTCAGTACATTTCTGCAAGGCTTGCTGCAATTCTGAAAACGTAAAAGGGGCATTATAGTCTTCCGAGTTATCCGATATAAAATCACAAGCACAAGATTCTCGCTTCTCCTTCTCTCTCTGGAAGAAAGGTGAATAATGCTGTGTTAAAGAATTATGGGCAATGGTGGAGGCAAGCAAATTGACCACAGCCTTTTTATCTGTGACCAAACTGGCACCATCTCTAAGATGGCCGACAGAAGCCGAGCCACCCCTGCCCTTAATTCTTCGAACAGCCTTCCAGACTATTTGGGATGGAGTCCTAGAAGATAAAGATGAGACGAAGCGTCTCCAGGAAGCACGGCGTTCGCATTTAAAAATGTAACGGGCTTTCGCCCGCTGTCTTTTAAATGTTAAAATATTTGCTTGCGACGGATTACGAAAAGCACGTCGCTGAGCAGATTTGCGCATTTTTTGGGCCTTGCGGCACTCTTCATTGAACCATGGTACTCTCGGCTTCCGAGGGACTGATGTGGAAGTTCTAGGGATGGTTTCACCTGCTACGTCCAACAAAATAGAAGTAAAACAAGAAACAGGTTCTTCAGCTGACATGACCACCTCCTCTGTAAGACGAGACTGACAGAGGGAGGCGAACAGAGGCCAGTTAGCTTTCTTGAGATTCCAGCGCCCCACCGGCGAATCCTCCTCACAGCTGACCGATGACAGGACTACTGGGAAGTGGTCACTACCACACTGGTCGTCGTGAACCTTCCAGTCAAAGTCCAGCATGAGAGAAGGATCACACACAGTGAGGTATAGAACAGAACTAGATCCGGAACCTGAGTTAGAGTATGTAGGTGAGCCATCGTTAAAGACACATAGGTTAAGTTGAGAAAAAACATCTTCTAACATCTGACCTCTGCCATCATAGTGGTCACTACCCCAAAGGTGAGCGTGACCGTTAAAATCCCCCATGAGAATAAAGGGAGGGGGCAGTTGATCTACTAAATTAAAAATATCATTGCTACAGACCCGCAGTGATCGTGGCAGGTAAATACTGCATATGGTTATGGTCTTTTTTAAGGTAACCCGAGCAGCGACAGCCTGAAGACAGGTGTCGATGCTAACGGGGCTACATAAAATTTGGCTACTAATGAGAAGAGCCGCTCCACCCGAGCGCCTCTCCGAATCAGAGCCTTTATGTATAACATTAAAACCATTAAAGGACACAGGGTCAGAAGTCTTCAGGTAAGTCTCCTGAAGAGATATTACTGAGGGGTTATAGAACTTGACTAAAAGACGTAATTCCTCAAAGTTAGCTTGAAAACCACGACAATTCCACTGAAGCAAAGAGTACATGATTAGGTCTTATCTGGGGGTAAGGAGTTTTCCCACCCTTTTTCCTTTACTTGGAAGGAGTTGAAGAAACAGAGGGGGGCCGGCTCCCGGGCCTCCTCTGGTTCTTCGGAGATGAAGGGGGTGGAGCTGCCGCAGCATCAGCAACGACAACTTCCACTCCCTCCATCCGCTCCTCCAGTGCAGCATATTTGTTTTGAAGGGGGACATCAGTGTTCCCCTTCTGGGCCCGTGCGCACAGCGGTCTCATAGATTTCTTAGACCCCCGGTCCTGGGCAGCGTTCCTGCCGCTAGAGTTAGCGGCCTTAGAAGGCTGACCAGAGCCAGAAGCCTTTGGAGTTGACTGACTAACAGGTTTGGGTGGGGGCTGAGGCTTAGGGGCAACAGAAGGCGGCACTACCGGACCGGCAGTGTCCGCCTTCTGCGTTCCCTGGCTCCTCTTCACCACCGGAGGAGGGTTACTCTCCAGGGGCGAGATGAGCCGAGGCTCCGCCCCCAATTAAGAAGTTGGGGTTTGACATGAAAAGTCTTTGGTGGGGCGCTTGCCTGCCACCGCTGCACTGGAAGTATACACTGAGGTGTTAGAGGTTGGGGCAGCCGTAGCTGCACCAGGGCCTTCGACCAGTTTTATGGCATCCAGAAAGGACAGCCCCTTCTCCACACGCACCTGCTGAATCTTGCACTCGGATATCCAACGAGGGCATTTCTTATCCGAAGCCATATGCGCCCCCTGGCAATTCACACACAGGGGGGGGGGGGGGGGGTGGCTGTGCAGGATTCAGCAGAGTGTCCGGGCTTAGTGCAACGGGCGCATGAAGCCTCTGCCTGACGGCATGTCTTCTGCCCATGGCCATACTTTTGGCACTTAAAGCACCGGATGGGGAGAGGGACGTACTTTTTCACTCTCAAGGAGTAGTAACCTCCCCAGATGGTAGTAGGAGGGGTGGGGGTGCCAAACGTCAGGATAATGGTAGGGAGACGGATCTCCCCACCACCTCGCTTTGAAGCGAAGCGCCTGACGTAAGTCACCCCTTGAGACTTAAGGTTCCGTACAAGTTCATCTTCTGACAGTTCTGCCAAAGCTTGATCTTTGATTACGCCTCTTGACGAATTCATAGTCTTGTAGGGAGTGACCTCCACCGGAGTGTCTCCGATGGAAGAGAGCCTCAGTAGCCCGCTGGAGTGTGCCCGGGTACGGCACTCCACCAGCAAGTCTCCAGACCTGAGGCGCTGGGTGACAGGCCTGCCAACACGGCTCCTGAGGGTCTCCCCCACCAGAAAAGGATGCAGCTTGGTAACTGGTTTCTCCTTCACCTTGCTATGGACAATGAGGAAGCGAGGCCATACGGCCGACGCCTGAGGCGTCGCTTCCTCACAGTCCGAGTCACTGTCATTTTCAATGTTGGTGGCTATGTGCCACTTCTGTGCAAGTTTTTTTTTTTTTTTTTTGTTTGTTTTTTTTGTTTTTTCCATATTATATTAGTAGAGATATTCATCCCCCGGGGGTCCCCGCCCGCCACCGAGCCCAACAAGGGAAAGTGCAAATGTCGGCGGGTCTCCAGCCGACGCACAATGGAGACTGGCCGAAATATATACTCAAGGGGGTAAGCCCAATTGAACCGTTTGAGCCACCGCCTTCTATCACACTGTTGAATGCAGGGGAATACTGGCGTAAAGCACTTAATCAGCAGCAGAGGCTATAGCATGGTGCTCAGCATAGCAACCCGCATGTCAACAGTGGGATAGGGCTCAACGTGACAAGAGCCGATTGACTAGACCGGTACGACTAGCCTCCCGTTTAGGTAGAAGTCAAGGCCGAAGTGGAGTGTTGGCACCAGTGAGCCGCAGCCCAAAGGGAACCTCAGCCACCAGGATCCTCTTCTCCCCCGACACGGGTCTCCAAGCACGGCAAACACTTGGGATCCAAAGGACCAAAAGCTCACGAGTATTTTTAAGGACCAATCCAACATGGTACGACCTGGGTTAGCACAGCTCCTTAAAAACCGGACCAGTTAAAAAGACTGAACATCATATCTGCTGACATCCTGGACAAAGATGGCACCCGTCTGCTAGCCCACTCAGTCAGTGACTGAGGAGACTACCCACCCACGCCACGTGGAGGCCGGTGCCGAGTGGGCTCATACGCGGTAGAAGGTTTACAACTGAGAAACTGTTGTTTTTAGAAGCGTGTCCGGCAACAGGTTTTTTTTTTAAAATTAAAACTGGTTTAAAACCTCTTTTAACTCATCATTTGTTAATGTTAAAAGTCTTTTAATTTAACTGTTGTGGCTAACGTATCCCTTATAGTGCTGGGCTATGTTTCCCATTGTCGCCTTCTCACTTCGCTCAGCACTCGACTTTCTAGTCCATCCCTCAAACGGGCAGCAGGACCACAAACAATACTTCACTATTACACCTTTTAGCATCAATAGGTTTTTTTTCTCTGACCTAGCATTACATCCGAAAATGGCGCATCCAAAGCCTTAACTCGTTCTACTGCACTACACGGCCGACTGCAGTAGACGACGCGCGTAACGACGCTGGCTGTGTGACGTCATTTGCATTCAATCAATTTGTGCATACAATCCAAGAGGAGTTGCAGTCGAAACGAAAGCATAACACCAACAAACCCACAAACAAAGCAACAGGTTGAACCAAACGGTCGGGCAGGACACAAGACAACAGCAGCTTCCCCCAAAGTACACGTCCTCTCTCACACTGGGCACTCATACAATCACTTCACTTCATAGCAAATTGCTGGCGCACAAATACATTGCCCAAATTTGCTGGCACACAAATACATTGCTCTAAAATTCGCCACTAGACATGACCTCCCACCACATCACCCCGGAAATACAACACAACTCAACACTTTTTCACAAAACAACCACACCCTCAAATAACAAACCTCATTTTGCAGCAACATAAACAATTTACTCCCTCACAAAACTACAATACCACCGACCCCTACCTTTCGTATCTCTCCGTTTTACTTCGGCTAACCAACGCAGTCGACAAATCAGGTATTAATTTATTTATAGCTGAGAAGGGTGATGTCTCACACACACACACACACACACACACACACACACACACACACACACACACACACAGACACACACACACACACACATTTTAGGGGTTTTGTGCACACACACACACACACACCATCACACACACACACACACACACACACACACACACACACACACACACACACACACACACACTGCTGGGACAAGTTCAAAACACACTGTCTTTTAAACTCAAAAGTGCATGTAAAAAGCCCAAAACGGGAAAAACTGACTTAAAAAAAAATAAATGAATAACTTTTTACCGCAAGACAATGCAGAACCAACCCTCAGAAGAAATGGGCGTCTGACTTGGGCACCCAGAATTTTACACACACACATTTTCCATAAGGATGGTAAAGAAAGTCACCCATTTTAGGGGTATTGTGCACACACACACACACACACACACACACACACACACACACACACACACACACACACACACACACGCACACACGCACACACACACACACACACACACACACACACACACACACGCACGCGCGCACACACACACACAAGGAGACAAAACCATCAGAGTGGGTTACCTACCATTTTATGTGAAAATGGGTTCCCATATTTCTATTTATTCTAGGGCTCTGGAGTTGATGCGAATGTTTAGAACTCACCTTGTAACTAAGCTCTACAACTTAAAATAAAAAAGACATTTTCTAGAAACAGAGCCACTGGATGGAGAAAAAATGGGTTTCTACCAATAATAATAATAATAATAATAATACCGTTATTATATAGGCGCTTTTTCTCAATTTTGGGGAAATCGACTCAAAGCGCCGCGCCTGAAACCCAACACACACACTCACGAAACAGACACGGATTTACGCCATTTAAGACAAACACAGTACAAGACAAACGAAGGGCCAGTCAGCTACTGAAGTTACAGAGATTTTTTTATCGCTTGTATTTGAAATTTTGTAAAGTGGCCTGAGACCGGTACCAATGTGTGGGGGGTGGAAGAACCGGAGTACCCGGAGAAAGAACCCCCGACGGTCCGCCCGAATTAACGGTGACACTTACCAGAGGAGAAAAGTCCAACGCCGGAACCCGGTATCGAACCGCTCACCTTTGGAATTGGTGGCAGGCGCCTTAACCACTGCGCCACGGACCGCCCCAAAAAAGAATTTCTACTGTAATGCCAGTTTTGCCAATAATGCCAATAAAGTGGGTGCCTCTCACACAAAAACTGGCATTACAGTAGAAATGGGCGTCCTTGTCAAATCATTCATTTTAGCATGGACATCTCAAGAAGATTAGGTGTCTGTAATAAGGTAAAGTTCAGGGAATATTTAATGCTTCTTTTCCACATTAAATTTATTTGATTGTTGTCATTCTTTTTTCAGCTTAATGTATATTCCTTCTTTTTCCTGCATTAAAAATGTAAAGCACAATGACACAACAACACAGTGAACAAATACCTCACTAAAAATACCTCTGGTTGATTTTCTAATGATTGTTTGGGTAGGGTTGTGGGGGGGGGGGGGAGGGGAGGGGAGGGGTGGTGGTGAAGGTGGGGAGGGGGGGGGTCATCACTTTGGGTTTTATAGAGCTGCGGAATGCTCTCTTATGAATGAAAGATTTTAATTATCCCTGGAATCAGGAGGTCATTTCTGAGGCGCGCAACGAGTTGCACATCAAACCACCCACAAATACACATTTGGAGTGCACCAGATGGATCCAGTTGGACAAGTCCCACATTCCACATTATAGGACAGCTAATACTGAGAAGCAATCACGGCGTTTATGGCGTGGTGCAAGGTTTAAAACTAAGAAACTGTTGTTTTTAGAAGCGTGTCGGGCAACAGTTTGTATTAAAACTGTTTTAAAACCTCTCCTTATACTCAACTTTTGTTAATGTTAAAAGTGTTTCATTTACAGGCGTGTTGTAACTGTTATGCATCTATTCCAACGTAATAGTGCTGGATATCATAGTTTTCCCATTGTCGCCTTCTCTCAACACTCAGCACTCGACTCTCCAGTCCTTCCCTCAAACACGCAGCATTCACACAAACAATACTTTACTATTACACCCTTTGGCAACATTAGGTGGTTGTTTTTTTTTCTCTGACCTAGCATTACATACTGCACTAAACGACCGACTGCAGCAGACGACACACCTAACGACACTGACTGTGTGACGTCATTTGCATTCAATCAATTTGTGCATACAATCTGACAGGTGTTGCAGTCAAAACGAAAGCATAACACCAACAAACCCACTTAAACAAAGCAACAGGTTGAACCAAAAGACACAAGACAACAGCAGCTTCACCCAAAGTCTATACGTCCTCTCTCTCACTGCGCACTCATACAATCACTTCACTTCTTAGCAACCGGCGCATGAATATAATTATAGGCTAAGTCAAACTAAAACAGAAGATAGTGGCGGAAAACCCTTTAAAATAGAAACAAAGAATGACGTTTCAGATCAAATATTCTTCATCTGACATGGAAACAAACGTAGAAAACGTATAGGCTAAGTCGCTGGTGAACATATACATGAATCTCAAATTTGTCACTAGACATGACCTTTCTCCACCTCACCCCGGAAGTACATCACAACTCAACACTTTTTTTTAACAAAACAACCACACCCTCAAATAACAAACCTAATTTTGTAGGAACATAAACAATTTACTCCCTCAAACAACAAAATATCCCCCACCCTTCCTGACCCATATCAGCTATGAAGTTATTTATAGCTGAGAAGGGTGATGTCATACATACACGCCCATTTTCAGGGTTCTGTGCGCACAACACACACACATTGCTGGGAGGGACAAGTTTTCAAACACACTACAGGCGTGTCTGTTAAACACAAAAGTGCATGTTTTAACGCCAAAACGAGAAAAACTGATCTTTTTATTTTTTATGAATCTTTACCCCAAGACAATGCAGAAACAACCCTCAGAAAAAATGGGTGTCTGACTTGGTCACCCAGATGTTTACACACACCCATTTTTCATAAGGATGGTAAAGACAGTCACCCATTTGAGCTCTTTCGTGTACACACACACAGAGACACACATACACACACACACACACACACACACACACACACACACACACACACACACACACACAGTCACATGCATAAATGATTCCACCACCCGCATGATCAATCTTGATATTGTGTTGCTGACTTACTTAAGTAAGCTTGGATAAAAGCAATGCCATCAATAGGCAAAATCCCACCCATCTGCAAAGGGCATAGATCTTGATTTAACCCCGCAGACCATAATGTGGATTAGATGCAAGATCCCTTGTGACAAAGAGATGACTTCTACACCAGCAAAGTCCATGTTTTCTCACACTGACTTGTGAGCAGTATTTGAGATAAAAACATCTTTTGTCAAAATATGGCTATTTTGGACCTATTTTCTGAGATCTTGTGACACTTGACCTTTCCGAGGGATCAACCAAATTAGTATGAATTGAAAGGTCTTGCCCTCAGGTATCTAAGTACCAAGTTTGGGTTTCAAGTTGTGAATAGTAATTGAGAAAAAAATAAATGTCAAAATATAGCTATTTCTGACCTATTTCCTGAGCCCCTGTAACCTTTCCCTGTGTAGAGAGGTCACTCAAATTGGTATGTTTGAAAAGGTCTTGCCACAAAGTATCCTTGGCCCAAGTTGGAAGACTGTGGCTTGAGTAGTTTCTGAGCCAACGTTAATGTTTTCGGCAACGACGACGGCAGACCAGACACACCGCAGAGCACCACTGAACCACAGTAATAGACTAACTTTCGCTTTGCACGTCAGCCAACACTAAAAAAGTGAATGCGGTCTTTTCACTATCTGTGACCTCATGTGAACGCTGTAAAAATAAAATCTTACCTTAAAATGCATTTCAGCACCAGTCTGAGCATTGTTTGGTAATCCCCCATCGCTTGTTCAAGTTTACAGTCCCACCGGCACTAATAGTGTAGTCTTAGGATCTAAAGCTGTGTTTTCCCTCCTCCTTTTTCATCCGGGCTTGGGACCGGCAAGGGCGGAGTTGTATTCCTTTGCAGATATATACATCCAAAACGCACATAAGACTTTAGAATTACAATGGCCTACACCACTTTCAAAACACAACCTTGCGCGCACATGGGTCACGTGATCAAATGTCATATCACCGCAAAATGAGCGAAACTAATTTCTTATCAGATACTAGCCTCACGTATTTGTATCCCCACCCCACCCCCTCCCCCCATGCACCCCCCCCCCCTCCCCTTCACAACACACATACACACACACATACTTTAAGACCCAAGGTCCCATTTCTCAAATGTTGGAGATGTTGCATAACCTCTGTGTAACAGAGCTGCATATTGATTGACCATGATAATTCAAGGGTAGTGTCAGATTAGATTGGCGTCTTCAGGAGACAAGCTAATCTGACACTACCCTTGAATTATCATGGTCAATCCATCTGTGATTCAGGGTCCCGGGCGATATGGGGTAAGACACTTTCACAAATACTGCCGAAATGTTCTAAGAACACATGACAGGATCGGATCACTTTACACCAGGGGAGGGGGGGGGGTGGGGGAGGGGGTCCAAACTTATTGTTTGGGACCCTGAACCTAATACAAAAGGCCTCCACGACCCTACACTTTGCTTCGACGGGGGTCGAAAAACCGAAAAATCAAACAGTGAGGGGTGGGGGTGGGGGGGGGGGGGGGAGTAGTTGACAAACTTTGTTTCCAGGGATCGGGAAAGGGGGGTGGGGTAGGCATCAGACCCTTGTTTCCAAGGCCTGACAGATCAAACCAGAGAGGTGGGGGGGGGGGGGGGTGGTAGTGGTCGTCAGACCTTGCTTCCAGTGGCCGCAAAATCAAATGGGGGGGGGGGGGGGGAGATGTCGTCAGACATTGTAATCAAACGATGTGTGTGGGGGGGGGGGGGGGGCGGGCGTCATACCTTGCTTTCAGGGTCGAAGAATCAAAGAACGGGGAGAGGAGGGGTGGGGGAGGGGTAGTCGACGGACCTTGCTTCCAGGGGCCGCAAAATTCAAACAACCGATTGGGGTGGGGGGGGGGGGGGTGTTGAGCGACAGACCTTGCTTTCAGGGGTGGAAAATCAAACAGTGGGGAATGCAGGGGGGGGGGGGGGCAATGCGATAGACCTTGCTTCCAGGGGCCGAATGAACAAACAAGGGAGGGGGGGGGGATCCAAACACCCCCGAAAAGGGACTTTGTTATAGCATTTTTACAAATTTTGGCTCTGGAGGGGGAATCCATGGACCCCACTCTCCACTGCCCCCCTCCCCTTGGATCCAACCCTGCACCCCCTCCCCCACCCTTGACCTTTGCAATGAGTTGAGTAAATTGGTATGAAGAGGTAGGTCTTATCATCAGTAACCTTTGTGCTAAATTTGATTGAAAAAAAATTGCAAAAATGTTGCTAATACCTACTTTTTTTATCACAAAATGGCATTTTACACACATATTTGACAGCCTGTGATTCTGACTTTTCAAAAGTGTTATCCAAAACAGTATGCATAGATAGGTCTTCCCATCAGGTATCTCTGTAGCAAGTTTGGGTTTAAAGTTGTGTTTGAGAAAATAACATCTTTTGTCAAAATGTGGCTATTTTGAACCTATTTCCTGAGCTTGCTCTTGTGACCCTTGACCTTACCGAGGGATCAACCAAATTAGTATGCATGGAAAGGTCTTACCCTCAGGTATCTTTGTACCAAGTTTGGTTACATTGCTTAACGTCCCGACAGCAACAAGGCTTTCTCAGGACGTGCCTGCACTGCTTGTGAAAAAGAAAAAAAAAATAAATAAATAAAACTAAACAGAATATTGAATGCATGTCGCCAGCCGATCCAATACGTTAAATAAACCTACGACATGGGGCCTAAATAAAGCTAAAACCATTTAGCAACACACATCCAATATCAAGAGCTACAGGCAGTGCAGACAGTAGGGAGAGTTTTTTTTTTTTTAAAAAGGCAAATACAGGTGAATGGACCAAGAGTAGATAGATAGAAACACATGCCCCAGAATACAGAAGAAAACCCACCCTGTGGGGCTGACCATGGTGACCCTGGGAACTAAAACGTAGTTACCCCACCCAAGTCCCCCAGGGCAGACCCGGGTGGGGGGTACCAAGTTTGGGTTTGAAGTTGTGAATAGTATTTCTGGATCCAACCCTGCACCCTCTTACCCACCCTTGACCTTTGCAATGAGTTAAGTAAATTGGTATGCACAGGGAGGTCTTATCAGCTACCTTTGTGCCCAATTTGATTGAAAAAAAATGTCAAAAATTTTGCTAATACCTCAAATTTTATCAAAAATTGGCATTTTATACACATTTGCCAGCCTGTGATTCTTGATTTTCTGAAGCGTTATCCAAAACAAGTATGCATAGATAGGTCTTGCCATCAGGTATCTGTGTAGCAAGTTTGGGTTTAAAGTTTTGTCAAAAGATGGCTATTTTGAACCTATTTTCCTGAACCAGATCTTGTGACCCTTGACCTTACCGAGGGACCAACCAAATTAGTATACATGGAAAGGTCTTGCCCTCAGGTATCTTTGTACCAAGTTTGGGTTTGAAGTTGTGAATAGTATTTCACTTTCAGTAAGTAAAAAATAAATTATGTCAAAATATAGCTATTTTTGACCTATTTCCTGAGCCCCTGTGATCTTGACCGTTGTGAGAGGCCACTTAAATTGGTATGTTTAGAAAGGCCTTGCCACAAAGTATCCTTGGGCCAAGTTTGAAGAATGTGGCTTGAACAGTCTCCGAGAAAATGCCAACGTTAAAGATTACGACGGACAAACAACCACTGGCCCAAAACATAGACTCACTTTTGCTTCGCACATGAGCAAAAAGTGTACTACTCATACGTACGCACACACACACAAACACAACACCACACCACACACACACACACACACACACACACACACACACACACACACACACACACACACACACACACACACACACACATGCGCCCATCTCCAAGAGGCATAGATCCTCATGCGCCCGGAGGGCATATGAAGATATATGCCTCTTGGAGATGTTTGGAGCGCGCGCACACACACACACACACACACACACACACACACACACACACACACACACACAAATATCGATGCGCTTTCAGAAGAGCTTGCAGGTGTACTTAGTATATCAAACAGCTACATTTTGAATAATAATTAATTCATTTTTGCACGTTTTGGATCCACTATATACTACCATCAAAAGTCAACTCTGTAAGAGGCTGCGTGGAACAAAACAGTCAGCCCTGGAAGAGGCTGCGTGCCTTTCGGATGAGTGACGTGAAACATCAATTTCGACACTGTGTCAGTACACGTCCTTGTGAGACTAGCGATGCCAAGACGTCAAGCTTATAGTGACGTCATTTTGCTGCTCGTGCTATTCTTCTTTAGAATTCCTGTCGCTACTCCAGCCCACAGAGCGTACTATGGCGAGAAGCGCCGTGTGTCCGTCTTTATTTGTGTGCCGGCGTGTGTGTTGATCAGAGGCTGGCTTAGAGAGAATGGAAATGGATCAGAAGGATAAGCTTAAAAATAAATATGAACTGTGAATGTTCCTAAAAGAAAAACGCATGTGAGTGTAACGCACGCAGACTTGCCCACAGTCGTACGCACAGACTCTCACGCAACAGACGCATACACCGCCACTGACTCAGACGGGCGCATTCATGCGGTAAAACACAACACACGGGCTCCCTTTCTAAAGTAACCTTTATACACTATAAATGAAAAGAACGACTTAAATGATTATCAACTATATACACTGTTCTATTATCACACCACACACGTATCACAATATCTTTGCCAGGTTAGGTCTTAGTCTCACATTGCCTCCAACCTGTTTGATGTTGTTGCCTGGTTACGTTGGTCCTTCTCACGTCTAGGCGTGAAAGTCCTTCGTCGTACGCTTATTGCCGTCCTGTCTCTCTGGGCACGGACGTCCTTGTTCTCGTACGGTACTCAGTTCTCGCTTGGACTTGGGTGTCTTGGTTCCCAGTCAGACTCACTCTCAGAAGAGCTGGAGGGATGACCTCACGTAGGTCCCACCTGTGACTCGACGTCTCGGCGTCCGTCTTTTCCACTCTTTACAAGAACTCTGAATAGACAACAAAAGTCCCAACGTAACACTTGCTAAACACACAACATATTGGATCAATGAGAAACGTCACGTAACCTGGCTGATACAAATAACCCACACGTTCATTCACACACACACACGTGCTTCATAAACTATTTTCGTATCACCCCCATATCTCTGTCACTATCATGAAACAGACTATAGCCTAACTGACACTCTTGCTATACCTTACTCTATACCCTGGAAAAGACTATGCTTACCCAACCACGTACTATCTTCATAGCGGCTTAGACATACACACTTCATATTCCTTTAGTCATCTAACTCGGTAAACAACTGTATACAAAAACACCGGTTACTTCACGGAATTCTAAACATACTATAACTAAACCAAACCGGAACACCGCTATACAACCACATTAATCTTACCACGCATACTGTCTTTAACTAAACAACTATCAATACTACGTTTATAGAAACATACCTGAAATCTAGGCTTCAGAGTCTTGGAATGCGGGCTAGGTAACTCAAACACAGCCGTTCCATACGACAAGACAGCCCGCACTCCCGATCTAGACCTCTGACAGTCACAGCTTCCGCCTAGAACTCACTAAACAGAACTCACTAAAAATCCCGTGCTAACCATGTCTTACAGAAACACCGTGCGTCTAGTGCCACACGGACTATTGGCACCAACAAACCGTTAACAGAAACCGTACCGTACTAATCCTACTGTGCGAGCACTATGCACAAGCATAGAGCTTCATCACAGTGAGCTCCAAACAATACGATAGACTTTGGGATGAAATCCTCATCTTGTTCAATAGGAGATATTTCAACATCAGAATCAGGTCAAAGACAAAAGGTAGGGACCTTTGACAGCGAGGACAGCACTCATATGGAAGGGACTTCGTGGGTTATGATTCATCCCACCTTGTTAATTAAAATAAGAATCAAATGGGCATTCAGAAGTATATAAATACCCATCCATTTGTTGCTTTATTTGAAAGTATCATGCCTGCAACATACAACTCGCAACACACACACACACACACAAATACAAATAAGGAATGAAATGACACAAGATAACCTAGCGTTTCAAGTACACAAAACGATATCTTCATTTCTCAATTTCATTCCCTCCCAAAAATAATACGAGTCTGTCAGTCAGAGTTCACCAGATACAGGACAGTAGTGGCAGGCTGCACTGACATGCGTGTAATAGAAAAGGCAGAAATCACAAATGAACTTGTCAGAGTCAACTGTCAAAGAAGAGACAAGATTAGGAGGGTGGGGGTGGGGAGGTGCCGGGGCGGCTATCATAATATGGCTTCACGGAGATTTCAACCATCACAGTTCTTGCCCTGTGAAGACAAAAGAGAGTTAGTCTACTTTTGTGAAAAGCGAGATTTTGATTGGGATACCATGAATTTCCTGCGTTTCACACAAATGGACTTATTCCCGTAACCCGTTAAGTGCCAGTGGACGCAGGCTGTGTTTCCACACTCATCAGTGTGCCCCAAGTACGAAATGCCCACATTTGGACTGCATTACAATTCAGGAGACACATCGACCATGATAGCTCAAGGGTGGTGGCAGAATAGCTTGGCGCCTATAGGCGCCAAGCTATTCTGCCACCACCCTTGAACTATCATTGTCGAGCAATATTTTGCAGTGGTGTGTCGGGGCTGAATGAGTTAATGCAACACCACCCAAAAAAAATGTCCCAGGAACATGGATTCAAAATGGTGTCAGAGAGAGGCATAGGCCCTCATGCACCCCTGCAGCCTCTAGCGGATGGGTGGTTGTTCAATTTTCTTGACAGTGAAGGGGCTAATGCAATGAAAATCTTACTTTCCACAAAATTGGACTTAATGTCTTTTGCCTTAACAGGGCACACTTTTATAAAACACAATTCGCGTATAAGGAAGACTTGTTTTCATGAGTCACAGGTTAATGTTGCCATGGTAAGACAAAAGACGGCTAGTCTATTTTTTTATGAAAAGCGAAATTTTTATTGTAATACAAAGAAAATCGTGCTTTTCACACAAATGAACTTACTGCATTAATACAATGAAAATCTTACTGTTCACAAAAAAAATTGACTTGTTCTCTTTGGCGTTCAGGAAACACAGCTGTCAAAATGTCACGACTCACGAGTAAGAAAAACTTGTTTACACGAGTAAAAAGAAAAAGGTGGGCACATCTGTGTCGCTGTTTCAACCCTTGCCCCATTTGCCCCTACCCGACCTTCAGACTGGTCTCCGGCCTTGTCTTTTGCCACGACACAACCCTCGCATTGTGCGCTGAAATTGGAATCTTATACAGGGGATAGTGTTCTTATCATCCCTGGCATTTTTCAATCATTTTGTGTGAATCTAACACAAAATCAGATCCATCTGCAAGAGACATAGACCCTCATGAGCCCCCGCAGCCGCGGGGTCTCATGAGGTTCTATGTCTCTTGCAGTCTGCGTTCAACTCAGTTAAGATGCGCGCGGTCTGTCACCGTATAAGCAATTGTCAATCTTTTCCTTTGCCGTCTTGCAAAATATCTGTCCGTCCATAAGGAGGCGTAGAGCCTCTCTCATAAGCAGAAGTGGCGCGCCATGGCTCGCGAAACTCAATAAATAAATAAATAAATCCATGAATTCATAAGTCCATCCATGAATCCACCCATGAATCCATGAATTCATATACGAATCTACGCACGAATCCATCAATACATCCATGAATTCATCCCTAAATCCATGAACCCATCCATGAATCCATGAATCTATCCATGAATCCATCCATGAATCCATCCATGAATCTATCCATGAATCCATCCATAAAAATATCCATGAATCTATCCATAAATCCATGCACGAATCCTTGAATCTAACCACCCAGCCAGCTATCTAACAAGTCGTAGCATTAAAATTATTTTTGCTTTATATTATCTCCGAGCTGAGGAAACCATTTCAGGTACCTGCGCAACAGTTTCTTGGCCAAGTAAGGTACAAAAAGCACATTACCATTCAGGTGCTGGACATACATTAACACAATTTCTCTGTACGTATTTGGGAAGGGCATATTTGACGGAATGGGTACATACTTCACAGTAAGCAGATTACTGCCCATTCCAACGTCGATCGTCGAAGATAATACACTCGTTAATGGCATAGATCGTAATGCGGTATGGGCCATACAGATGCTGAATACGATGTTCATCGCTGTTTCAACTGTATAGGTGTCGATCACTACTATTTTACACGGAGACAAAACACTGACAAAAAAGTCTTCGTCCCCTAATAATGATAAGGCGCTGTGGCCCACATCCACTCTTCGGGCAACGCGCTGACCCACAAGGGCCAAGTGTGAGAAGAAGTGAAAATTGTCTGCGGTTAAAGACATTACAGGATCTAAGTGCAAGAGCTAGCCGTCCCTCAACCGGCAACGAGTCTTCCATGTTCTCACTTACGTCCATGGTGCTTCACAGATAGAGTTCGGTTGTCTTTGAATTTTCAAATTTTATTAAATGAAAGGTTTATCAATGACTTGCGGAGTAGCTAGTTAACCAGATAACGATTGTATCAGTACTGCTGTCCAGAGGCCACACATTACGCAAAATGTCATCGGACTCATGTCGGCCGCAGTCGGCCCGGGCCGCGCACGGCCGTGCGCGGGCCGACTGCGGCCGACGTCAGCCCGTTGACCACACGTTCTTGCATGTGAGATTTTTTTTTTTTAGGACATTATGGGCGGCATTGAGTCGTTACGCGACTGCCGCATGATATTCACACCTAATAAACACTCTTGCAAATTATGATCGAGGCGTCTTGAAAGACTGTGTAGCAGTTGTGGCTGATAGATCGGTTATGTGCCAGACTAGTTCAGTACTATATCAAGGTACCATCTGTGACATTTGCTTCTCTGCACACCTCTGCTCCATCATATCTACAAAAACTCGTCCGGTATCCCCGGCTACACACGTCTGGTTCACTTCGCTGTTCATTACAGTCCCACCCCCTTCTGCTTAACACAGACTGTACCAGCGAGAAGACGTATGGAGCGAGGTCCTTCATTTGGGTTTAACGCCGAGCAGGCGACTAAGGCCATCTCACGGCGGCCTTCATATGACCACCTGATAATGAAGAAAGTTGAGAGGTGTGGTGACTTCCGAAAGCAGCTGAAAACACGTCTTCAGCTGCCCTTTATAATCAAACCGTGCTTTTATTCTGTCTTTTTTCTTCTTGTAATTGTGTTATTTTTTCCTTAATCATTATTCTTTTCAAACCCATCCCGAAGCTTGTTAATACTGGATATAAGTGCAAATTCAAAAGGACATTATCATCACCACCATTATCATCCCCCTCCTCATCATCATCATCGTCTTTCAAGAACGTCACAAAAGCTTCGCTGAAATTTCATATGGTAGTTTGTTTTTTTCGTAAAAGTAACCAGTGTTGTGTAATAATAAATAACCCATGCAAATAAAAGCAACAACAAAATTCAAGCAAACACACACAGAAGAAAAGAAAAAAACCGAACACGTCCCTCTCAGTCTCACTTAACGCTAGTTCGGCAGCTAGGTGTAAATTCCTTCAACCGTCCGCCTGCCCGTCTGATGAGATAGGATAGTTCTCGACTCCACGCTCTAATCCAATCGTTTTGCCATCGATCCTCTTCGGCTCCAGTATCGAACCACACTCCGTCTGCAAGAGGCATAGAGCCTCATGAGCCCCTTTCGGTCGCAGGGGCTCATGGGGATCTATACATCTTGCTTGAGCATGGAGGACATGACCTAGTCCACTGCCCCTCACTTAGTCGACATTTTTAGGAGGTATTTTACTGTACCTTTCTACTCTGCCCCTTTTTCGTGAAAGTGCTGAACTGGCTGAAGAAAGAACACAGCCAGCATTCTACGAAGACTCGCGCGGGTGCATGCCTCATGGAGGTACCTGAGGTGTCTAACAGATTGCTTGGGGCTCCGTGTGCGAAAGGGATGGGCTTTAAAGTCGTGAATGAAGGAGGCACTAGCACTAGATTCTAGTACAATTCAGTCACACGTTTCTAACCCCCACGACATCCTTCGTCCGAGAAACGGAATCCTGGGCCCAAAGGCTGTCGCCGGCTCTTGTTTGCCCGCGCACACGACTGTACATGTGCGCAAACCACATAATGCTGATTTAGGCCCGTGGGGAGTTTGCTCAACGAGCAGAGCTCAAACGCAAACTCTACTTTTGCTCACCAGATTGAAAATTTAAAAAAAAATCCATCCTATCTTACGACATGATTGTGCGAGCTAAATAAGGCTGGTTTAGGCCCAGGGGACTTTTGCTCAACCCGGTTTGCTAAACAAAACCTGTACTTTTGCTCACCGGGTTGAAAGTAAAAAGTCGATCCTCACCCACAAAATTAAAACTGCTGATGAGTTCACGCAAGTACAGCAAAATCTATGCCTATTGCAACCGTAAGGGGAAGGTAGGGGGACTGTTGATTAGAGTTCTTTAGGGGCGATACGTACTATGAGGGTCCGTAAAGTAACTGCCGACTTCAGCCTTTTTCTTTTTCGTTGCACGCTGGTTGTCTACCTCGATTCGCTAACGCTGATCAGCGGTAGCGAATCGAGGGAGACGACCAATGTGAAACGAGGGATGGTTGAGTGCAAAACAATTTAGCCTTTAGTTTCCAGTCCGAAAAAAAAAAAAAAAAAACATTACAGAAATCAACCATACTAATTTTCATAGGTGCTGATTTCCATCAAGGTATTATCAGCTTCGCAACGATATATCATACGTCCAAGAAGCCTCAACAGTCCTAAACCCCAACAATGCCGAGAAAAAGTGAACACCAAGCAGCTGCAAGAGACATAGATCCTCATGGGCCCCAGCAGTTGCTGACACCACTTTGTGTTCACTTTCCTTGGACGGCTATTCCGAGTTGGATTAACAAAGATTTCAAAAGCACATTATGCTTCCACTGGCAATGTAGACGCACACACACAAAAGTGTACCAGACCCTACATCAAAATTGCAACCATTGTTTGCTATGAAACTGTCAGGAATCCCCTCAAATCCAAACCTCTCTCTATACATACAATTTACATACAATGACCCCCAGGCATGAGAGGCCAATGGTCGTCTGATTAGCCTGCATCGTTGGACCAGCAAAGTCACCGAATTCGCTGATCCTTTTTTCCACGAAATTAGTCGGATACACATTCTTCTCTCGGCGTACTTTTTCACCATATTAGGCGTACACATCTTACTATACTACCGAGCAAGCAAAAATTCATCTGGCGGGACGTCGGCCGCGGTTGGCCGGCGCACGGCTTCACCGTGCGCCGGCCAACGGCCGCCACCTTCGGCCCAAAGACCCTTGGCTCGCCGGGTAGTCTTTGGCCTTTCCGGGGGCATCTTGTTTTACGGGCACTAGCCGCTGAAGCGATCGATGCGCGATGGTTCGTTGATCAGAGCCAAGAAAAATAGTACTGCTGGCGGGGGAGAAATTTTCGTAATTTTCAGCGTTTGTAGGCGGAGGGGCGTAACCCTAATTCTTAACTTTTCCTACTGAATCGTGGAGGGGCATCTTGTTATTCCCTTCTAATTTTAAACTTTTTTTCTGTTCTGGTCCCTTTTCCATCAACATTATTGACGTTGGACTACATATTCATCACCGATTAAATTTTAAGATGATAGCTCAACAGTAAAGACTGACCATCTTTTCCCCACAAATCGAGGTGGGCATTTCTTATTGCCAGACTGTTTATATATTTATTTGTATATTATATTACTACAACTACTTCTACTACTACTATCCTTTTTAATTTTATTTTATTTATGTATTTACTACTACTACTACTACTACTACTACTACTACCACTACTACTACTACTACTACTATCTTTTTAAATTGTATTTTATTTATTTATTTATTTATTTTAATTTGTTGTTGTTGTTGTTGTTGGGTTTTTGTTTTTTGTGGGGTTTTTTAAGGGGAGGTGGGATGGGGCGGGGGTGTAGGGGCTCATTCTTCTTTTCAGTCATTAGACGGAGTTCGGGTCACATACCAATAGTATGGGAGTGGATGTACCATGATAGCTCAAGGGTAGTGCTTGATTAGCTTGGCGCCAGAGGCGCCAAGCTAAATGAAGCTCCACCCTTGAGCTATCATGGTACATCCATCTCCTGATGTTGTCTCAGAGGAGGAAACGAGAGGGCATCGGATTGTACTATAGAAACTAGGACACCTCAGCTATCATCCAGACCAGTTTGGGGATAGGAGACGGGCCGTAGGGATGGGGATGGCGGGGTAGGTAGATAAAATCACCCAAAGACCGAAAGCGTCTTTGATTTTTGATAGAGTCCCAATTTGTGTCACTTATTATTTCCTTCTCCGTTTCCTCCAGTGACCATCGCCTCCGGCTTCCTTTCTCGCCCTTGGGCGGCTCGATAAGGCACGGCATTATAAACGAACTCTTTCACTTCGAGCAAAAATTCAACCGAGAAGTAGGTCTCGTGAACTACCCTACACCTATCACGTTGGGTTCGCCCAACGTGATAGGTGTAGGTTAGTTTAAGAAAAGTTTTAACTTAAAGAAAAGTAAAATAAAAAGCCAACAGTTAAATGCTCTCTTGCCGTTTAGGCGTAGTACTATTTGTTCTTAAAGTGTTGGAATGTTGCCTTTTTGTTTTGTTTCATTTGGTTTACAGATTTACTTTAATTCATTGGGGTGTATACTATACGTGTCTTAAATGTTAGATCAGATTATCTCAGCACCATCAGTACCAGCGGAAACAACATGCAACAATAACAACAATTTTATCATCACCAACAAATTCAAGAACAAAGAGAGTTTAATTAGTTAGTTTTGGGTTTAACGCCGAGCAGGGCGACAACAACAAAGAGAGCTCCTCTGGCTCTTGTAGTTTTGTTTTAATTCTATATTATACCATCAGTAAACTATTGCACATGTGCTCAAACTAGTGCATGCTACACCGCAATCCTAACCATATACAGCAGAAACAATAACTTTTGCTAAAAAAAAATACCTTAAAACAAATGCTATAACAGAATTAATTCTAAAAGGTAAAAAAAGCTTAACTGTCATTAAAGACTGTAGTAACCTATATAATGGTCTTTAAAGACATGTTATCTCATAAGGGTGCTCGCTAAAAACAGGTTCTGTTGTATATTCCCCAATACAGTGAATAAATCTGAATTATTTTGACCAACAACAAAAAATATTAAATATCATTTTGGCGTCACTTCGACAAGATATTCTCCCACCCCTACATCAGACCTCAATACAGTGTATAAACCTGAATCAATGGCCAACAGCTACCCCCACAAACATGGCCAACATCATTGGGCCACTTCCCATCCCTACATCAGAGTAAAATCGAGATCGTGATCGCGCTCGTAAATTCTTGCCCCAAAAGAGCAAGGGTTAGTCCTTGTTGAAGCAATGTCATAATTATTCCAGTGTCAGCGCCAGTGCAGGCTGACGGATCAATTGTGACAGTTCAAGGTAGTGCCAGATCAATTTGGCGCCTGTCCAGGCGTCAAGCTGATCTGGCACCACCCTTGAACTGTCACGGTCGACCCATCTCCCGAGGTTTGTGCACATTAAGAGTCAAACGCCTTGGTAGTGTATAAACCCGTAGCGTCAAGTGTGTCCTAGCAGGCCGTACCACCACTGAACGTGGTATAGCCAGAATTGCTGATGCTCTCTCTCTCTCTCTCTCTCTCTCTCTCTCTCTCTCTCTCTCTCTCTCTCTCTCTCTCTCTCTCTCTCTCTCTCTCTCTCTCTCTCTCTCTCTCTCTCACACACACACACACACACAACACACACACCATTACAAACATGACGCTCACTAAGCATGGCAGCATCGTAATAAGCTGAGAGAAGCCTGGGTAGTCACAATGAGTACCCCCACCTCACCGCACAGAAGAAACGTCCACTGTTCAAATCCCCGCGCTGCAATATTCGATCTTTCCGCTTTCCTTCTATCCTCTTTCTCCTCATAGCGGTTGTTCAGCCGTTTCATGCTGATCCTGGGAACCCGTATTTCTCATTACCCAAAGATGGAACCAACCTCCGACCAGCTGTGTGAGCCATTTCTGCTGAATGTGCTGCGGCTTGGCCTGACAGGAGCCCGTTGGCATGAGTGAGGTTAGTCCTGCGCTGTAGTCTGGCACCCTGCTTAGTGGCTGGCGCAGGACTAATCTCTCTCAAGCTACTGGTCCCAGGTATGGCACATTCTGTCCTAGTAAGGTAAACGACAAATGGACGGCAAAGTCCACTTGTGTGAAATTCGAGTTTTTCATTGATATACACAATAAAAATCTAACCTTTCACAACAAAAAAATGTTCTAACTGTCTGGTGTCTTCTTAGTGAAGATTTCACTGACAAAGACAGCTCCACTGTACTTTTCTCTTGTCGTCATTGAAAAGGAGACGTGTTCCATAGAAGCACTGAATTGCTTGGCTTCCTAAAAGTACGACTTCAGTTCAGCTGCGCATTATAAAACGGTTTAAACTCACGATTTTACCACTTTCTCTCTGAACCAGCACCCAAAGGAATCAAAATAATGCCGAACGGCGCCTTCGAATTCCTGTGTACCACATTAGACCGCTGTAGAGTTCCGAGCTTTAATAAGATAATAAGATTATATTTATAAATGAAAACCACGTGATCGTGGTTTTAAATACAATTGGCCTGGCTTAGTATTTTTTGGGAGTAAAGGTCAAAGCTGCGTTCCGTGGGTCAGCTAAGGCTGACGTCGGCATGAGGAACTTAATTTGTTAAAGTGGTTGTCCTTCACAAGTCTATCTAAATTCGGCATTATCATAACTTGATCATGAATAACGCTGTCTGACTTTATGACTCCAGAGTACCGCAAGTCTGATCTGTTTATATACTGAAGAGCAAAAGACTTTTGGTTTCCGATGATTCCAAAAATGTCGCATTTCATTTGCTCGTCAGTATAGATCCGGGCGTGCAATCGTAAAAAAAAAATGAAGAAGAACAAGAGCTCGAGCCAGCATGTTATTTACAGAGCTGCCTTTCTGAACTAAAGTTTTGTAAATCACGAAACAAGAAGAAAACAAACGAACAGTAAAGAAAAGACCTTCTAACGGAGTCTACATCAGATAGGAGGATATGGCCTATTGCCTCCCACGTAATAACCTTGGATGAGCAAAAAGGGCAGGGGAAATAAAACGGAACATCGTATTATCGATTCTGGCATGTTGGGCTTCATTAATTCGGGTGTTTCAAACTTGTTCAGCTGTTAGCTTCATTCTGTTTCGATTATCATGTATCATAAAGTATGTCACTAGAAGTATGTAGACACTGTTACTACTGTAATGAGGTATGATCAAGAAAACACAGTAAACAAAGGTCCTCGGGCCCACGACGGCTGCTGTGGGCCCAAGACGACTGTCGTGGACCCGAAGACCTTTTGCCACTGAAAGAAAGGAATGGTCTTTCCAAGTTCCATCGAAGATTCGGGTACACTACCTCTTTCTTGAAAACAGAACAAAACAGTCACATTTTCAGGATCTAATGAATTATAGTAAAAAATGGACAGCGGACTATTTGGTTGATATATCCGAAGTGCGTTACAAGCGAAGTAATTTACATAGAAAGAGTGCTGTCAGGACCTCTGAAAAAGTGTTGTTGTTTCCTGCTTCTTTCGTGTCCGACCTTGTTACAAGTAGACTGTAATTCCTATGCAAATTAATACACGAGTAAAATTCCAGACATAAAAGATGACTTCCAAAAGTGTAAAATGCAGACAAGAACCCTACGAAGAAAGAAACACGCTTAGAAAAGACAGTTACACACAATTGTTTTGTAACTGTCTTTTCTAAGCGTTTTTTTTTTTTTTTTTTTTTGTTGTTTGTTTGTTTTTTTTTACTTTGTTGGGTTCTTGTCTGATATCCAAGTAAATTGGGCAGGTCCGTTCCCTTAAAAATAGGTTAGTTATTTGTGTTTAACGCGGAGCAGGCAACTAAGGCCATATCACGGCGGTCAAAAATAGGGATAGATTCTATAGCTGCAGGGGCTCATGAAAATCTATGCTTTTCAAATATAGGAAAGAAGATGCTTAAATGATATTAGAGCTTTGATTCAATAACTGGCTTGGGTGCTTTAGAAACACTGGCTGAAGAAGATGAAGAAGATTGCTGGAGGCAGTAGAAAGTGCAAAATCAGCAATCTTCCACTCCCGAGTCCTCGAACGACGCGATAGAGAGTGATCGGCAAACGATCACTGCTTCATCCCAAACTAAAATAAAAATTATTTGCAAGAGGCATAGATGCTCATGAGCCCCCGTAATTCCGGGGGCTCATGAGGATCTATAACTCTTGCTGTCAACATTTAAATATGTATTTCTGAAGCGGAAATAGTCAACGAGGTTCACTCGTTGACAGGGATTGAGAATTTTGGGATGGGGACTGGAATGCCCCTTTGCAAGAGGCATAGATCCTCATGAGCCCCCGCAATTGCGGGGGCTCATGACGGTCAATGCCTCTTGCTGTCAACATTTAAATGTGTATTTCTAATGCGGGAATGGTTCTCGAGTTTTCGATCGACGACGGGACTTGAGATATTTGGGATGGGAAGTGGAGCAGGCCTCAGAAAACAGTTTAGCCAAGACAATCTAATTCATCTAATTCTAGGTTCTGTCGTTCTGGAATCCGACCTCTTGACCGCCATCGTCACTTTGTCTAAATACGTCATTCAAAATTACATGATCCAGTGTTATTCTATAAATCTTGATTAAAATTGTGAATGGGCTGTATCGTAAATCCACGTGGTGACGAGGGAAAAAATAGAGCTAAATTTGTTTGTTTCTTTGTTTTTATTTCTTCGAGTTTTTTCTTTGTTGCTTTTTGTGTTTGTGTGTTTGCGTGTTGTGTGTGTGTGTGTGTGTGTGTGTGTGTGTGTGTGTGTTTGTGCGTGCGTGCATGCATGCGTGTGTATGTGTGTATGTGTATGTGTGTGTGTGTGTGTGTGTGTGTGTGTGTGTGTGTGTGTGTGCGTGTGTTTTCATGTTTGTGTGTTTGTTTCTTTGATCATTCATTTCGAGCTATTCTTGTTTGTTTCCTTACTTCTTAGTTTCGAGCTATTTTTGTTGGTTTGTTTCTTGGTTGGTTGTTTATTGACTGCTTGGCTGGTTGGTTGGTCGCCTAGTCGGTTAATTAGCTGGCTTGTTTCTTTCTGACTTACTTTATCACCAGAAGTCATACACCCTAAGCTCATATAGTCTGCCTAAACCGGAAGCACCATCTTCCCTGGTAGAAGAGTCACACTCCTCCTACACCGAATAGGACACGGATGTGATCTGTTTGCAAATCTGTTTACATTCTACACAAAAATTAATACGTGGTCCTAATCTAGCTCCCTGAGGACAGACCTCATGGTAAACCCTGCAGCTACTTCTCTTATCCTTTGATCAACAAGATCGTCCCCACAAAGCTGTTGCATGGATCTCTCTATGGACTCCCAGCTTCTTCACTTTCTGAGCCGAAAAAAAAATGTTTTCTTCCCCTTCTGTTTAACGCTACGTAAGTCACAGACCATTGACTGACTAACATACTTGACACACTGCACGTTCTTAAATCTATACTGACGAGCAAAAGAAATGCGACATCATGTCGCATTTCTTTTGCTCGTCATTATAATAAAGATCCTGATTTTCTTTGGGTTTCAGCAGGATTCAATTTTTAATAAATGTACTAACCTTGAACTGTCTCGGTCGACTGATAGTAGGTTTCACAGGCTCAGCTGCGAGAAAAATAGGAATAGATACCCATTAGGCATACGATCTTGGGGCCAATGTGATCCACAGTGAGCCAACGTGTGGCAGGCCATGAAAGGCTTGATGAACTTCTGCTCACCGGGTACGGATTCTGTACTCTGAAGGAATTAAGGCCAAAGACCCGGGAGTAAACCTGATATGACCGTGCATAGGACATCAGGACTTTACACCAAAAGCACCATCATATGCAGTGATTTTGGGGTACCCCCAGTGAAGTCGATTCCGTCTGCAAGAGATATATATTCTCATGACATATATGTCCTTTGCTGGTCCATTCTGGATCGAAGATATTTTTTCTGGTAATGAATGAGTTCCAGTTATATTTTATATACAGTCGACTTTGCCGGCCAGATTTAAACCGGCGTTAAACCCAACTAACTAACTAACTGAATAACAAACTAACTAACTAACTAACAAACTAACGACTTCGCTTATAGCAAGATCGGATATAACAAAATTCGCATATAACAACAGAGTTCCCGAAGGCAGATTTCCTATGTAAATTACTTCGTTTATAACACACGTTGAATATAAATAACAAGAAAGTGTGAGTCCTGTGGTCATTTGTTATATCCGAAGTTTACTGTACCTAGGAGCAGCTCCACAGAGAAATCGTGAGATCGGCGTCGAATCTGTGATTTTGGGTCCCCGGACATGCATAACGTCTGTTTTGCACAGTGACGTCCTAGTCTGACCTAGCCTGCCCATTGACGCAAGACTGTGTTTATGAAATCATGTTAATTCAAAGAGCCTCAGTCGTCAAACGACCATGGATGCAAAGTGGATTCAGCAAGAGGTATATATCAGCATGAGCCCCCGTAACTGCGGGGGCTCCTGATGATCTATACCTCTTGCATTTGAGTGGTGTTCAATATTTCAAGAGGTTAACCTAGTGTGCCTAAAGAGGCTCCAGAAGTTCAGCGTAAATGAGATGCACACTACCAGAAAGAGGAAAACAGTTTCTTGAGAGCACCTAAAAACCGACAGCAGATCATGAGAATCTATTGCTCTTGGCCCTAACAGCGAAGTGACTGAAGTCAGATGATGGTTTTCTCAGCTTGAAAGGGGAGATGTCGTTGAAGGAAATAGAATGTCCCTCAGGAATCTCCACCTATCTGTAATATATTTTTATGAACGTAACAAGCTTGCATGGGTCCTGATGATTTGTGTATCTTGTTGGCCCAGTTTATATCAATGTTTGTCAAAGTTGTGGACACCATCAGGTAGTTCAGCCCAGGATTATGACCGAGAACCTGCTCAATAATGCCTGATATATAATTAAAACTGTTTGTGCACCAGACATAGACAGTGAAATGCTTCTGAAGGAAATAGAATGTCCTTCAGGAATCTTATACCTGAGGACCTGCATCTTGTTGGCTCAGTTTAAATCATTGTTTTCTCAAATCTGAGGGCACCGTCAGGCAGCTCAGCTCAGGAATATGAAAGAGAGCCTGTTGATTGATGCCTGATATGTAGGTAAAACGTTTTGTGCACCAGACATTGATAGTGAATTCAAGATATAGCTAGTTAGGGTTGCTGCAGACATGTTACTTTGTAACTAGTTTCTGAGTTAGTCACTGAGCCTCTCCTATTTCCCTGCCTCCCACTTCTCTACCCCCTCCCCCTACCCCCTCCCTGCCATTACTCCTCCCTCCCTCCCCAGCCCACCACCCCTCCACGGAATCTATCTCGGCTCATTGATTTCTGTCTCGTCTGATTCCCGGCTTTCTCGCAGGCAAACACTATTTTCGCCTGGTTTGAATATCTAATCGCAGTGCTATTCAACCATTGTAAGAAAGGGAGGAGAGAATCTCTATTCCACCTCTGGTTTCTGGCAGCGAATTCCATCCATCTGCAAGAGTGCAGATCCTCATGAGCCCCCGCAATGCGGGGGCTCATGAGGATCTAAACCTCTTGCAAGAACTATCTGGACAGTGAGTACCAGCAAGAGTTCCAGAGAGTGTGCACCACATAATTTGTTTGTTATATCTTTAGGACGTTCTCCTTCTGATGGATCAAATGTATATGCGCGTTCTTCGCGTGGAGAAAACTGTTGGGGATTCAAGATATGATGGACTCAGCGGCTAACTTGATATTACAGGAAGGATTCCCGCTGGAACCAGCCTGGTGCGACGAAAAAAAATATGCCGGACAAAGAAAGGATACTTTTTTTGTCACGAATTCCTTCGCGCTTGTGAACGCAAAACCACACGCTTACACACCGTACAACTTCTTCTTTATGGGCGGAAAAGATGTCTACGTAAAAAGGGTCGATTATTTCAGCAAATGTCCTACATCTTCATGTGTCTTTCCAATCGCTTGTGGTCGTAAAATTCTGGTTTTTCTTCTTGAGATGATAGAGAACGGTATAGGGACAGACAATGTGTGCTTAAATCTGGGTTGTCAGTAGATAACGCTTAGTAATATATGTAAAGTCTTCCATCAAAAGTACACATAGTCAAAGAATGCAAATAAAGCAGACCTCTTCAAAACAGAGGCATAGGTTCTCATCAGCTTCTGCAGCCTGCCGGCTGCAGGGGCTCATGAGAGCCTACGCCTCTTGCAGATGATCGACTGCGTTGCATTTCCCTGCAGCTTTCGTCTGACAACCAGAGTGAGATGATTTTCATACTCGTTATAATCCCTTCGTAACTCTAAGAAAACGAAAGAGCTTTGATCGGAGAAGTGTAGCAGGCGATGTGGAATGCGGACATGAATTTGCACTATATTTCGTTATGTACATGATGTCATAGTATTACCCCACGATCCTCAATCTTGACCGAAAGGCTCTAGCACGTACTATGTTTGCTTGAATTTAAACACATGTTGCTTTTGCTTTACTAGGAAGACACGGTTGATTAGAAGACAATCTAAAGAAATCTACATGTATTTACTCATTCGATAAGTGCCGCATCCGGATCCGCGGTATAACGAATACGCGGGATGTCTCGAATGTGTTAATACTGTTTAAAGTGTTCTGTGTGTAGATGTGACTTTTTTTAAACGTGAAGGAAAAGAGGCGTGCAAACCATTAACAACATACTTTAAATACTACTTACGCAGGGCTCTGAAATCTGACATGTTCACTGAAAGTTAAAGTTTGTTTATTAAGATATATTTTATTAACTCATTCTACCCCAAGACCGAAATCCGTAAATTTTGCCGCTGTCCTCTGAAGACTGCATTGCAGTGCAGGACACATATCGACCATGATAGTTCAAGGGTGATGCCAGAATAGCTTGGCGCCCATAGGCGCCAAGCTATTCTGGCATCACCCTTGAACTATAATGGTCGATCCTTATCTTTCTGTGGTGTGTCTGGGGTAGAATGAGTTAAGAAGATATAAACTTCGGGGAAAAGTGCAAAGTTGCCTACTTACGTCGTTTCGCTAAAAAGCTAAGATAGCGTAATGGGTAGATCGACGTATCCGTATGTTTTGGTTTCCTCTTCCTTAGGGTGTTCTTGTTTCACACACTTCCGTAATCCAGGTTAAAAAGACGAACCTATTCGACCGCATTTCCGTTGAAAGGTCCGTGTAATTAAAAGTGACACACTGAATTGATCAGTGGTCGTACTCAACATGTAACAGCTGTTTAGGTCCGTTCATTTTCACTCTTACGGCCTGAACGTTAAAATCCCGAATGAATCAACCAACCCCTTTCACGTTATATACTTGTGTGTTACAGTTTCTGAATATCCGGCAATTCTTTTCTCCGAGACGTAGCCTAATATCCAGAATACATTTGTGGTAACGTTGTCCTCCTGTTTATTTATTTATTTTTTTTCTAACAGAGATTATGCAGGATGGTGGCCATAGATTGAAACAGCTATGATCAGAAAATGATAAGCTCTACCATAGGTTAGGAGTCTGCCGGGATGGCATTCGGCGATGTGGGTAAAGTGTACCTAGCTTCTGACACCATAGCTTAGGTCGTTCTTACCAGAAGCGACGCGTGTCTTCAATTTTCAGCGCCACCTTCAGGTATTGTTTCGACCGCGATAGCTCAGGGATACTGCCTGGGGCCTTGAGATATGTTACAATGATGGAAATTAGTTGTTTCGGTCGTCAATGGCAGTGTTGATTAGTTTGGCGCCTTGAAAGGCGCAAAGCTAATCAAACACTACCTTTGAGACCCAAACCCCTTCATCCATCTGCCCAGTCTAGAAACTGTTCTAGCATAAAATCCCCCCCCCCCCCCCCCCCGTCCCCCCCCCCCAAAAAAAAAAAAAAAATAAATATATAAAAATAAAGAAATAAACTAGATAGATACAACAACAATAATAATAATAATAATAATAATAATAATAATAATAATAATAATAATAATAATAATAATAATAATAATATTGAAGAGATAAACGAAATAACAAATCTGCACATATATGAACACTGTGTTTGAGAAAGAAATGTGCTAGGAGACATGATTCTGAATCTTACGGCTCTAGTTCGTAATGTCCGAAATCACGGACCTGGGTCTGACTTTGACACTAGCACTGTGAGAGATATGTTTTGGTGTGTATTTGTCAAATGTCTCAGACTGAGTATATAGAACACCTAAACACTCAATGCTGACTCCACCGAAGTAACATATGTGAATTCAGAATCCAGACGTAACAAAGTGACTGCCAGGCGTGTAAAGTGCAAACACATTTTAAAACAAAGAAAGAAACAGGCTTAGAAAGGACAAGTTAAATACAGTTCATTACATATCAGTTTATTTATTTATTTTTCAAAACATAAATACATACAAAATGAACTACGTGACAACGGTGACGTATTTGTATTTAAGTATAATCTTCTTCAGCGTATTGTGCATTTGAATAGGACTATTGTCAAAACATGGGGATTTGCTTCAGTTCACAGACAATCAAACACAACAAAAGCACAATTTTAACCTATTCAGCCCTGACGCACTATAGCAGGAGATGGGTCGACCATGATAATTCAAGGGTAGTGCCAGATTAGCTTGGCGCCTATCGGCGCCAAGCTAATCTGGCACTACCCGTGAGTTATCATGGTCGATCCATCTCTTGCAACAGATGCATAGTCGTTAGGTGACGCCTCAAAAATTTGGGAAATACGTGCGTCGGGCTGAATGAGTTAAAGGAAACATGCACACAACACGTGTTAACAACTGCTATTGTGTGTCTAATGCCCACACAAGAGAGCGTAGAACATATTATGAATACGTAGATAGTGTTTTTTTTTTTTTTTTTTTAATGCAGACAGATTTAAACACCAGCAACACCAGCTAGACAAATTGGGGTTTTAAAAAATGGGTTCTTGTAAATTGCGCAACAGCCTCGATTAAACATGAGTCACTATAAAGCAGGCTATCCTTTTGTGGACCTATATACATCTTTGGAACCAAAGACCTGAAATCTTAACCCCTTTACTGCCGAGAATACGTAGACAGAATCCAACTGCAAGAGGCATAGATTATCATGTGCCCCCGCAGCTTTTTTCTCTGACTGCTGGGGTTCTTTGATGAATAGACAGAGATTTCAGAGACACACTCTGCGTCCACTGGCCGTTAAGGGACTAAAAATAGGGAGAGACATTATACGTGTCTGCAGGCTACATAAACTCATGAGGATCTATGCCTGTTGCAGGCGGTAGGAGATCCATTGTTTGACCAGTTCCCAGAACCGGAACACCCTTGTTTCTCCACTGCCTTCAGGCTATCGGCTGAAGATGTTTCTTTACACACTCACAAGCACAGACCCAGAAGACATGACCGCCCTCCTGTTCAACAGAGGGTATAGACAGAGATAGCAAACTTCACCAGCAAGAGGCATAGATTTTCATGAGCCCCTGCATTGCAGGAGAGCATGAGAATCTATGCTTCTTGCAGATGTTACGAATTGACCTGAGAATATGTGACCATTACTAGCAATGATCTTTTTTTCTGGGAGGCGTGGCCAATTCTCGACTGATTATACGTTTGTCGTTCAGCGTACCCGCTCTTTTATGACGGCCATACTCGTTAACCCTTTATGCACATTATATGGCAGTCTATACGCTTGTTAGGACTGCTGATGCGTGTGAGCCATTGTGTGCTTGTCCCATTGTGTATTGCAAATCTTGCAAGATGTCTACCGCTATGTAACATCATTTGGGGGAAGAAAAAACAACATACGTTGACATGAAAAAAAAATTGTGAATACATTTATTCGAAAAAGCAAGCATCAGAACAATGAAAATATACAGCAACGCAAATAAATGAACAGCCAAAGCCAACAAAAAAGTCAACAACACACAGAATGTCAAATACGGTAAATTAAAGTTCTTTTTTTTTTTAATCGACAAGAGAATTTTCTACTTTTAGAATGGACTCATATTTTTGTATACAGGTTTATGCTTCCAAAAGCAATTATAATCATAAAATGGACTTACTGAACTAACATGTCATCTTCTACGGGCAGCAGCTGAAGTCTAATTTAAAAGTGTTTTTTTTTTTAATCCCTGTTTTTTAATTAAAAAAAAAAGAAGCAGACAGACCACGACGAGCTTGTAGTCTGAAAGGAAAACAGAACGCTGCTATGGAGCGGGGGGAAGGTGGGGGGGGGGGGGGGCAGAATCGAGCGTCTTCTTAGCACGAAACAGCTTGTTACGAGCACAGAACAGAAGGGTGAAGAGAGCACGCAGAGTAAGTACTGTCTTCTTTTTTTTTTCGACGTGAGCGTCAACGTTATTGAGTCCATTGCTCCTTCGGCTGTTTAGCGATTTTCTCGATGTAATTCCTGCAGGAATCACCTTGACAAAACGCGCAAACGACAGGCAAATGATAAAAGCTACAACACGATACAACATTATTTTCTTCTCACAAAAATGATCAGTGCTGACCTTTTGTTTGTTTATTTTATGGTATCCTAGAACTGTGTAGATAGAGAGAAACAACTGTTGAAAACACACTTGTGCACGTGTATATGACACCAGTTGTTAATGTATCTGCCACCCCCACTCCATCCCACCTCACCCAACCTCACTTAACCCCACCCCCGGGAAATTCCTTATGCAATGTATTTTCCCGTCACACGAGCACTAGTCAGTTTTTTGGTTGGGACATCATCATGATGTTTTTCACGAATCCGGTTTTGTTGATGAGAAAAAAGTCAGTAAATCTCTGTCTGTTTCTGTCTCTGTATCTGTCTGTCTGTCTGTCTCTGTCTTTCTCTCTCTCACTAGATTATTTGTAGATTAGATTAGCAACGGCAAGTTCGAAAAATGGTTGTGCCAGCCAAAACTTTCACCGTTGTAAAATAAAGAATCATTGTCATTCTCATTGTCTCTCTCTCTCTCTCTCTCTCTCTCTCTCTCTCTCTCTCTCTCTCTCTCTCTCTCTCTCTCTCTCTCTCTCTCTCTCTCTCTCTCTCTCTCTCTCTCTCTCTCTCTCTCTCTCTCTCTCTCTCTCTCTCTCTTGAATTTTGTGTAATGAAATGTTCCACACATTATTTTCCCTGCACGTTTTCTTTCCCCTCCTCCCTCCATAAACCATGACTTTGGGGTTTTAAACTTGATCGCCATCAAGTGATTTATGGCTGCCCCGACACCCGACGGCTGGAACTGAATCCACCATGATAGTTCAAGGATAGTGCCAGATTAACTTGGCCTGGAAAGGCGCCTAGCTAAACTGGCACGCCTGTGAACTATCATGGTGAAGGGGCGTCAACCTGTCAAGTCCACCCGACACGACAGCAGGCATTTCCTTCCCTGATGTATTCATGGTTATATTTTTTTTTTAGCCTTGTTTATATCGAGTGCAAACGGTGCAGCATACATAAATGTCGCCCTGCGAATTGTGCAGACAAGGAGGTCGTCTCATGTAAGCTTCATGCATGATTCATACAATGACGTAGACGTCGACTAAGCTCGTGTGAGTGATGCTTCATGAGAACCCTACTTCTCTTGAATCCGCGCCCGCCCCTCTCTCCTCTTTTGAATACGAAATGTTAACTCATTCGAGACGTGCAGCCTCCGGATACGCGGCTTATGCCGCGTATCCGGAGGCGGCACGTCTCGAATGAGTTAAGAAGACGGGGTTTTGTTAGTATTCGTATATTAATTCTTTAGTATTCGTATATTAATTCTTAATCTCTTGACTGCCAGTCGACGTAGTCTGCGATTTTGCAATCTTCATCAAGTCAATGCCAAAGAGTGTCCGAACTATCCCAGGAACATGGATTCACAGTGATGTCAGCAAGAGGAATAGATCCTCATGAGCCAACGCAACTGCGGGGGATCACGAGGATTTATGTCTCTTGCGTTTAGGTCGTGTTTACTTTTTTACCGGCAGTCAAGGGGTTAGACGCGCATAAAACAAGAGCTGGAGTACCAATATAAAATACAATGACAATAACAACACGTTTGGTGCGTACCTTAAAAAAAATTAAAAAAATAAATAAATAAATAAAATTGCCGTAAAGTGCAACTAATGACTCCGCAAAAGTATTAGAATTCAAATTTGAGCAAAAGTCTGATCATTTCCAGCGATGTGCTGTCCGTTTACCCCTTGACTGATTCTGACGATACCACTCGGCTAAAAAGACGCGCAGTCAGTAGCAGTCAAGGGGTTAATGCAACGTATGAATTTGCAAAAGTAGAAGATGTCATAAAATTCGAGGTCGGTCCTGATCGAATGACAAGCCACAAGAAACGACAAAACACACGCAACAGAGACACAAAAGTAAAAATGACGATGGAAACAGAGAGGCGTGAAAGCATCAAGCAACGTGGAATTAGTAACCGAGCCTGAGAGAGAGAGACTGGGGTAGGGTGGGGTGGGGGGGGGGGGGGGGGCCGGGGGGGGGGATTGGTTTGCGGTTCCCGGGGGGTCGGGCTGTCTGTCAGCAGTTAATACCCACTGAGCCCTCAGGAATCGATTTTTTTTACCACGTGGGTAGTTTCAATTTATACGATCTGAGCTCTTTCTCATTCAGTTCTGAAATTAGTACTGTCTCAGTTTCTTTTGTTAGTGGCTATTCCAGCGCTAGCCTCACCTATCTGGTTTGTGAGTATTCCATTGCGAACAAGAAGAAGAATGAAAGAAGAGATACAGTAGATCATGTTTTGAGCAACCGCCTTTTCTGCAAACACAAAAAAGGTCTTAAAAGACAGGTGCTCTCTCAATAGGCATCTTGAAAGGCAAAATGTGTTTCCTGTCAATAAAGACGATCACTTTAATGGCTACATCCGCCTAAATGATCGTCTTTTTTGACTGGTGGTCACTCAACGCAAGGTTCTGTTGTACTGACTCTTTTTCATTTTTTTTTTTTTTAGTGGCGGCTATATCATTGTGAAAAAAAAAAAACACGAATGAGAGGTAGCAAGGTCTACCGTGCACCCCCCCCCCCCCCCGCCCCCACCAGTACTCAATAAGATGGGTTTCAAAATGTTCCTTAGTATGTCCTGAGATGTTTATGCTATGTTCCCCGAAAATCCTTAGGAACGCACCAGAGATATAGCCGATGGCGCAAGGGTACCCCCATTCACGCTCTTTGCAGGTGCTAAAATGAGGTTGAGAAACATTTTCCTCTAAATAAATCAGAATTCATTCTAGAAGCCCAAATCAGCAATTTTATGTCAAAGCACACGTTCTGCATCCTCTGCAAAACAAAAAAAACAGAATTAAAAATATTGAATCTCTGGCTCACAGTGAATGTATTTGTGCACCCAGTAAACGACCATTGATTTTGTATCCCTAACCCCAAATTGTAAAAATAAACAAATTAATTAGAAAAATTACTTAAGTTATTCCATTTTATTTTGACCTCTCTTTATCTATCAAGTTTCAATAATGTGAGCATAAAGTGCACGAAAATTAATGAAAGTCGGCATCCTTTACGGTATGTTCGTGGTGAATGATAGCTTTTTCCCATTTAAAATTGCCGAATTGGGAAACGTACGTTGTTTCCGGTGCCCTCAGAAATATTGTATACAACTGATAGGTCGTGTTTAGGTTTTATTGGTTAGGGTAGAGTACCACAGTTACTCCCAAACTGATTTTATGATGCTGTGATGCATTTAGAGGCCAAAGTGGCTTAATCTGCTGCCCTACCCCCATTTTACCTGTACGAAAAGGAACGAAAAATGATCATAACAATTGCTCCTCTGTTTAAATATTTTTGTTGCCAGTTTTCTTAACAAAATATGCATATTGAGCATAAATATTTGTGATGATATCATTACATTTTAATGTGACGCATCAATTTAATGGTAATTCTTTTTATTTAAGGCATGCTTAACAGGGGCTGCCGCTAAAGCTTCTACCATCTGCACATTCAGCACTCTTGTCAAACTCGGGGAAGGTGTACCTCAGGGAGATGTTGTGTCTGATGCTGTTTTTGGTCTACAGTACCAAGGTTCGTCTCGAACATCCTCCATGCAGATGATTTTGCAGTGTGGAGCGCAGCAGAACATAAAGAAATAGAAACCTCCAGAATCCAGGATGCTGCCAATAGAGTAAGTAGCTGGACTGAAAGAGGCCACTCAAACTGAGCTAGACCATCTCTTTCAATCAGACGGAAGAGGTCACCTCAAAACTGGAGACCTCACAGTACCAAAGACAGACAGGCCAACTTTACTGGCAACAAATAAATTGCTGGATTTACGTGGAGACCTCATTCGACTCGTTGCAGTCAGACGAAGAGGACGGCCCTCCGCTCTTCGCCTACAAGCAAGCAAGCAAGACAAGCCGCAAGCGTCGCCTCCACGCCTCAGCAGTCACACTACAGACCACAGATGGCATCAAAGAAGCAGGGCGAATCGCCGCAAGACCAACCTTCAACAAGCCGAAGAACTCACGGCCAGCCACCAAGCAGAACAGACTGCCCCCAGGCCCAAGAGAGAGACAAGGCAGAGCAGACCACCATTGTCTTCCCCGATCCAGCGACAAAGCCAGCCAACGTGGGATCCCGCCCCCACACATGCGACTATTCCCATGTCGCTACAAGAAGTATTCGAGAGGTTCCCCCCTCCGCCGGAACTCAGAAATACTTCTACTCTAGGGGCCAAAGTGGCCTCCCAGCCTTTGGCCTTCCAAGCCCCGACGACTACCAAGAAGAAACGGCACCCGCCAGCCCCCAGTCACCACCCCTACAAGAAGAGTCCGAGGACTCGATGGAGCCGTCGTCGGGGCCGGGCTCCCCGCCCTCCCCACCGCCGGTCACCATTCCCGAATCTCTCATCGGGAACGGCCGGCAACGAAGGAGGAGGGGGAGACCCGGCTCCGAGGCATAGACTTCGAGGACCTGGTGCTCGTGCTCCAAGATGCGATACCCATCATAGCATCGATCAAAGGGGACAACTACTATCGAGCACTAGTCACCGCCCGGTGGCTAGTGCACACTTAAAGACCTCAGCCCCCCAAAGATACCGCTAGCCAAGCCACGACCACGACGAATGACAGCGAAAGCCAAGCAGCGCCCAACCAAAGATCAACAGGGACAACAGCCGCCCCAATGACAGCGACGAAGAAGACCGGCACCATACCCACCACCACCAAACAAAGAGGGTGCGGTAACACCGCCCCGCCCACCCAAGAAACCGGCACAGATGCACCCCCAGTCCCGACCAGCGAGTCAAAGAGTACATGGACCGACCCGGAACCACAAGAAGCCGACACCACCCCACGCCCACCAGCCAACAAAGCAACCACCGGCCAACGGCGGCGCCATCGACCACCCAAGCGCTTCCGGAACCAGCGCCCGGCACTACTCCCCACGCCGCCACCCCACCTTCGCCTGCCACCTCAACATCGCCACCCACCCCGCCCATTCCAACGCCTGACTCCCAAGCCCAGGCTTCACTGGCCACCACCACCGCCACCTCAACTCCACAGGCCTTACCACAGCCAGCGACGGTTCCTCCGGCCACCTCCAACCCCGCCACCACTCATTCAAGAACTTCTAGAGTGACTGGCTTATCAACACCCCCCAGCCTGGCACTGAAGCAACGGTCCCCCGGCCTACCACCCGCCTCCCCCACCACCAACCACCCGGCGCCGGCAACACAACCAGCCGCTGCGCGACGGTGCGACAGACAGACAGCGAGAATACCCCCACCCCCCTGGCCCACCCCCCCCCTTCCGGACGAAATCAGCGAGAGCTGGAAGTCCCCATCCTTTCAAAAATAGCACTACCAGCACTAGGAGACCTCACATCGAAGCCATGGAAGCTAGAGCTGCAAAAAAGGTCTCTGATGAAGAAACTGGTGGGGACCACATTGGCGCAAATTACAGTATCCTGGCACAAGCAAACACCTGCTCGGTCAGACCAGTTGTGCGGTACCAAGATACATCGACAACATGAAACACTGCCTGCAAAGCCCAAAAAGCCAGGCTTGACAAGATGCAGAACATGGGTCATTCTCATGATGCAGTGACATTCTTAGAGCCATTTGGAGCACCCCAATTTAGGAAATGGAGGACATTGGAGCCACTGGAATGCAGAACAGCACACACGATGAAGAGACTTACTAAACACCGACAGCATGGGAGACTACGGGAGCAGACAAAGAACGGTCAGAAATGCCCAAGTCTGAACCGCCAACTGAAGGTCCTGCAAAGGGCTAACACTGACGTCCTGGAACCAAGCCCAAAGATGTGTGAACAGCTCCCTTCAGATGCATGGACATCTCGAAAGAGCCTTCAAGACAACATAAACAATGTTCCAGGACTCTTTGCCAAAGGTCGCGGCACTGCACAAAGCCATCTTGCTGGAGGTTGTGCACAAGCGCTACCCTCACAGCAGCTGTGATACCACACAAGATGCCGTGCGGAATGAAGGAAGTGGCGTGTACATCTGTTGTGCAGACCGCACTACTACCTCCCTCTCCTTACCAGCTGGCGGCAGCAGCTCCAACAATCGTACAGATCTGCAGGTGCTCAACACAGCAGCAGAGCACTAGCTAGGGAACGGCAACAGCTTGATCCACTGATCTCACCAGGAAGTTTCAAGATAGACTGGATGCCCTGTCCACAAAATAGTGCTGCAGAGGATTCCAGTGCATTCTGGACTAGCTGGGAATGAAGACACTACAACAACAAAGTGATTGGCAACAGCAGAATGGCGGCTGCAGCCCGTGGGCAGATGACATCAACAAGCTGAACAGGGAGAGCCAGGCCACCATCTTTCATCTAAACACTGATTACTCTGGACTGGGTCCATTCAGAAAAGCAGGAACGTTTCACAAACCCAAACTGAAGCCTGAAGGTTTACACACTTTAATCAGATCACTCTGTATCAGCAATTATTTGAAGCTTCCGTGCCTAATGCATGAAGAGATACCATTATAAAAGAACGCTTAGCGAATGGCGGACTTCGGTAGAAGCGTAAACAACCAACCAGAATGTTCGGCAGAAAGGCCATGCAGTCACTTTATGATCAGAGCTAAATATAGATCACTTGCAACAAGCGTCAGCATGATCGTTCACAATGGAATAGTCACAAATTGGGGGAGAAAAAAAAAAGAAGTAGACAAAAGTTTGCCAGCACGTAGTCATTTTTTACAAACTTTCACAGACTTTAAGGAAAAGGACTGATATTGACAGACTTTCCAGGGCCCTGAAAAAGCCTTGTCATTTTTTAACAACTTTCACAAATGTTCACAGACCGTAAGAACCCTGCTGGACTCACCTCGTGAGACTGGGTCATGCGGAAACAGCCCTATGCGAATTTGGCGTAGAAAATCAGTCTCTTTAGCACATTCTCCAAACATGTCCATACAGAGAAGTGGTCTGCTGGCAGTTCTGACCAGAATACACGCCCCTGTACATCAAACTCTGAAAACATACTGCCTAGCTCTTGACAGCTCACTTATTGGCAGCCAGAACAATATAAGATTTAAAGACGGCCATCCAAAAATTGAACGTTGCAGAAGGTGGAAGTGGATATCTCGTGGTCGACATGTGGAAACTAAGTATTTTGATAAAAAAAACAACACATTGTTTTGGCTATTAGGAACCATGAAAATTTATTACGCATATTCATATTTACACATTTCTAGATGAAAATAAATGAAAGGAAAAGGGGAGACCTTACTTGACCCGCCTTACGCTAGGTAAAATATCACCTAAAAGACCAGTCAGTTAAAAATAGTTACAATTAAATTGATGGGTTACATTGAAATGAATGAAATGATCACAACTTTTTATGCTCAATATGCATACTTTAAAAAAAAATGGCAACAAAAAATATTTAAACAGAGGGGTATGACGTAAGCAATTTTTATAATTATTTTGCGTTACTTTGCGTACTGGTAAAATGGGGGGTAGGGCAGCAGAATCAGCCACTGTGGCCCCTAAATGCATCGTAGCATTTCAAAATCAGGTTGGGAGTAACTGTGGTAGTCTATCCTAACCAATAAAACCTAACAAAGACCTATCGGTTGTATACAAAATTTCTGAGGGCACCGGAAACAACGTACGTTTCCCAATTCGGCAATTTTAAATGGGAAAAAGCTATCATTCACCACGAATGTACTGTAAAGGATGCCGACTTTACTTATTTTATTGCACTTTATGCTCACATTATTGAAACTTAATAGGTAAAGAGAGGTCAAAATGAAATGGAATAACTTTAGTAATTTTTTTAAATTAATTTTGTGTATTTTTACAACTTGGGGGTAGGGATACAAAATCAACCACTGTGGCACTCACAGTGATTACAGCATCACCTAGTCAAGTTTATAGTAATTGTGACATCCTGTTTTAATGATGAAAGCCTGAAAATGGACTGCCAGCGCTATAGAAAATGTCTGAAGGCATCTGACACATTATTTTTGTCTCTTTTCTTGCGCTTTCACGGAAATGGTCGTTTACTGGGTGCACAAATACCTTCACTGTGAGCCAGAGATTCAATACTTTTTCATTTGTATTTTTCTTTTGCAGAGGCTGCAGAACGTGTGCCTTAACATAATATTGCCTGATTTGGGCTTCTGGAATGAATTCTGATTTATTTAGAGGAAAATGTTTCTCAACCTTATTTTAGCACCTGCGAAGAGCGTGAATGGGGGTACCCTTGCGCCATCGGCTATATCTCTGGTGTGTTCCTAATGATTTTCTGGGAACATAGCTTAAACATCTCAGGACATACTAAGGAACAATTTGAAACCATCGTATTGAGTACTGGAGGGGGTGGTAGACCTTCCTAGCTTGTGGACTAATAAGGGGGAAAAGATAAATAATAATACAATGATCAATAATATACGCTTCTGTCTTTTTAAGTTTATACTGTATGAAGTCGACTTTCAAAACCCAGCTCAGAGATTAGTACTGTCTTTTATTTTTATAACGTTGTTGTTGTTTCGCCGTTGTCGTCATCGCTGTTGATGACGCTTTTTTTCGAACTTTTATGACAAAATTCACCACGATCAGTGTGCACCCCTTGACATGGTAGACATGCATCCTTTGTAATACTAATCCACACATACGTAAATCTTATGTAAATACGTAGGGCCCGCCGGTATGATTAATGTCACTGAGATACTGAGATAGCAGGAAGCGGAACACAGGCTATGTCCCTTGTCCCCTCTTCTCGAAGCGGTTACCTACCTTGAAAACTGGCTCAACTTGATGTTATGTCGCTTACATAACGCTGTCTGAACACATCCCCATTATGAATGAAAATAGACATTTACGAGCTGGTCCCATTTAAACCCGTTCATGAGCGAACAAATGTGAACTCCACCCAACTGCAAGATGCATAGATCCTCATCAGCCCCCGCAGCTGAGGGGAGCTAATAAGGATCTATGCTTCTTGCTGACCCTGTTTCAATCGTAACTAGAGCGGTTAAATTTAAAAGAGGTTCGGAGCTTTTCGCTGGGCCAGAGTGTTTACAAGAGCCCCAGCCAGCTAAAGAACACGTACGAATGCAAAGTGGTGTCAACAAGAGACATAGATCGTCATGAGACCCTGCGACTGCGGGGGCGCATGAGGATCTATGTCTCTTGCAATTTGGTCGTGTTGACTTAGTTTCGCCAGTGTGTGAATCGGGTCGCGCACAAGTTTACAATAACGAGGGCTTTAACAAAACCTCGGTAACTTCCTCCGTCTGAAACGGGATCTAAGGACTTTGCTAAACAAGAGGCGTAGATTCTTATGAGTCCCTGCTGTCGCAGGGAGGTATGAGAATCTATGTCTCTTTTAGACGAGGAAGGGACAGACTGACTGAGTAGGACTTTTCGGCGACGCACACGTGTGTCTAGTGCTCCAGCAGTGTGTGTTGAGACCTGTTACACAGTCAGTCAATGCTGCCTGTTATACCTGCCTGCGGTTAGTTTTTCCGCCGCCTTCGGAATTCACCATACCTGTGTCCTACGTACACCTAGTGGGCGGGTAGTGTGCTGTACGCTGTACACACGCGCTAAAGTATACACGGATTTTATTGGCCTGTAGTCCTGACTTTACGGACTTTATGTATACCACGGAGCAGTGTATTCAGACATTGCCCTGAGGAAAACGTAATACACGGGATTTCGATCGAAGGTACCGCAGTCAGGAATATACTACGGATACGCTGGACCTCTGATTGTTTATGTGTTACTGGAGAGATCGTTGGAACGTGGAATACTGGCACACGACAGAAAAGTACTTCACAGTTCAGTTGCACTGACAAATGTAGGTACACGTACTTTGAAATATATATGTGCCGGTCAGTAATTTTGGCCAATACGACTTGAAGCCTTCAGGTCCAAAGTCACAGATCATGCAGCACACGTATAAATTCTGATAGCGCCGAGTGATTGTGTATATGTACTGGTGCGAATCAAGCAGAGAGGTTCTTTTTTTGCTGACAGTAGAATTAACCCATTCACCCCTGACGCACTACAGCAGGAGATGGGTCGACCATGATGATTCAAAGGTAGTGCTAGATTAGCTTGGCGCCTGTCGGCGCCAAACTAATCTGGCACTACCCTTGAATTGTCATGGTCGACCCATCTCCTGCAACACTGAGATGCAGGTGCATAGTCGTTAGATGAAGCCTTCAAAATTTGGGAAATACGTGCGTCAGGCTGAATGAGTTAAGACATTTCACCGTTACAAGGTAAGAGCTAAGAGCTAGCTGTCAAAGGAGAATCGCGATAAGCGAAGTCTATACCACGTAAGCACTAGCACACTACAGCAAGATAAGGGTCGAACAAGATAGTTCAAGAATGGTGCCAGAATAGCTTAGCGCTTTAGCGCCAAGCTATTCTGGCACCACCCTTAAACTATCATGGTCGCTCTTCTTCCTAAACTGAACTCACACGGTTTGTCTTCTGAGGAGAGTTTGGAAATTTCAGTTTGTTTAATGCATTTTTGCTTGTATGTTGAGGTCCGAGGTAATCTTTACTGGGAACAAGGACACAACACTGGTTGTCTCCCTCGATTCGCTACCGCTGATGCGGTAACAAATCGAGGGAGACAACCAGTGTAAAGGGGCGCATGTTCCGGTGGAGCATCAAGGGAACGAAACCTGTTTACACATAATTATAAGTATGTGCCGACTAGGACAGCTCAGCACAACAGGTATTCACTGGTGACTCAGGTTTTGTTTGCTAAATATGACGGTGTACATATATCATAATAATCATCTATGATGTGTGATGTTTTGAAACATTATAAAACACACTGTAGACACACGATATATACGCACAATGGAGTCCGCGCGCACACTCACACGCAGACACGCGCACACACACATGCGCGCGCGCGCGCGCGCACACACACACACACACACACACACACACACACACACACACACACACACACACACACAGACGCGCACACCGTCTACACGCAACACCTAAAGCCACAACAAGCACTTGGTCACAAAGACTCGATATTGATCACCTCGCGGCAGGCATTGTGATTGTGCTAAACGTAAACTACACAAATGTTTCCAAGTAAGCAAAATGTCCACAGACCGCCGTCGGCCGTAGTTTGCTGGCCAACGTCAATTATCAAGTTTGCTGGTCGTGCAAACTGTCCGTCCAGATCACCTCCCCAGTAAGCAAAGGTCCACGAGCCCACGACAGTCTTAGTGGGCCCGCGCACGACTGTGCGCGGACCTACTGCGGCCGTCAGAGGCCCGAAGACGTTTTGCCCCCTAGGTCGAAAGCTTAGAGGACCTAAATAGAAATAAGAATGTATTGGTGTTCATGCACTGACTAGCAAAAGAAATGAGATATCATTCGAATCATCGGAAACACCTCAGTTTTTCCGATGATTCGACGAATAATGTTGTATTCCTTTTGCTCCTCAGTACATATTCGCAGATCCGAGTCCCATTCTCACTAACACATTCTATTCTGGGCATTCGTTCACCCGCATAAACACTGTTGTTTATTGTGGGCGCATGGTTGTGTGTGACTGTGATTTATACTGGCAGGATAATACTTTAAACCTCTCCATTCCTTCTAACAGACAATAACATTGAACGCGTCTGTAGCTGTTATTGACTTTGATAGTCAAAGCCAATCCTATCGTTCGTGGGCAGGAATTTGTTCACTAGAACAGACGTAAAACTTGTCATTCTCAAATTGGGTACGACTGTAATTGTATTGACATGATTGTTTTGATACTGCGTCGCCGGTCAGCCAAGATTATCCTAAGCCTGTCCACTGGGAGTGAGTGCCCCGCACCCACAGTAATCAGTTGCCATTCCACTCCCAAGCCAAACAACTCAAAGTTGCATTTGTATGTGGATCGTCACGGTGTAAGTCCTTTGAGATGGATCGGCCATGATGGCTCAAGGGCAGTGTCTAAGGAGCTAGCCGCCTGGACTGGCGCCCTTAAGCTCTTGGTCTAATTTATCTCATATTCGCTTGCGAGGTAGATGATACAGTCGACGTAGCTTATAAAAGGGCCGAAGTAGAATCACAGTGCACAAAGGCCATCGGGCCGCCGTTGGCCCGTGCTCGGTCGTGGGCGGGTCAACGGAGGCCTTTTGCGCATTTGGGTAAAACAACGTTCTCAGAGCCCGGTCTTTACTACACATGTTATATAATTATGCATGTTATTTACTTCGGTTACACCATTTGAGTCCCCAAGCTCTGTTCTTTTATGCCCGTATTTTACTGTATAATGTAGTGGTGAATGGGAGCGTTCCCTGGACAGGAGCCAGTTTAAGCTCAACAGACTACCCTTGAACTGTCATGGTCGAAGCACCTCCCACAGTTGGCGCTTGGCAGGCGAGAGGTAGTAGTGAATGAGTGCACGACCGCCTTCAGTCGAATCGCGTGTGAGTGGAATGTTATGATTTGGGTTGTGGGAGGGTATTTTCCATACCTATTTGTCCAGCAATCTCGGGTGTACATGATTTTGTGCTTTGTTCTATATCGGTAGTGGTCCCAGCTGACAATTTCTGAACGGCACTAAGACATTACAACCAGCCAATAACTGTACAGTCCTAATGTGGTCTTTACTGATTGTGATTTGTGACCATGCCGTACTAGAATAAGATTGTCAGAGGGAATCAACATCGGGTGTAGAGGGTGAAGTAGGGGGGGGAGGGGGGGGGGGTGAGTGGTGGGAGGTTGGAGGAGGCGGCGGGGGAGGGGGAGGGTGGTGGTAAAGTAAGTCAAAAATAGATAATAGTGAGGCGTCGTTTTGCAACGAACGAGAGGGAAGTCACGGCAGTAAACCAGATTCCACTACAAGTATATATACACTCCAAACATCTCCGAGAGGCATAGATCCTCATGAGCCCGGAGGGCTCCTGAGGATCTATGCCTCTGGGAGATGTTTGGACTGTCGTCCATGCTTGTTTTACAAGCTGGTTATATATCAACCGCAATTTCGCTCTCGTTTGTTGTCGGTGGACGCTCGTTTCAAACGAAATCTCACTAATACTTACCCCGAATGTCTGCACACTCTAAAAAGAAAGACTGTGCTTTGTAACGAGTTGCGTGACAATGTCACGATTGTCACACATCTCGTGGACAGTATTTGGAGTCGCAACGCGTCACAAATAGTGTGGAGTCTCCACAATCTCCACAACCTTTGTGAAACTTGTTACGTTATTGCAAAGCTCGTTACACCGACAGTGGTGGTGAGGAGCGGTCAGGTCAGAGTAATTACGTCGAATGCCTGTACTCTTTCAAAGAAAAAGCGTGCATTATGGGATAGTTGAAAACATCGTCGAAGTAAACCGGAATTGTACTTCAGTCACGGACGGAGGGAGGGGGGGGGGAGAGAGAGAGAGACTAGAGAGAGAGAGAGAGAGAGAGAGAGAGAGAGAGAGAGAGAGAGAGAGAGAGAGAGAGAGAGAGATATTGATTGATTGATTGTACATTGTTTAACGTCCCGACAGCAACAAGGCTTTCTCAGGACGTGCCTGCACTGCTTGTGAAAACAAAAACTAAACAGAATATTGAATGTATGTCGCCAGCCGGTCCAATACGTTAAATAAACCTACGATATGGGGCCTAAATAAAGCTAAGACCATTTAGCAACACACATCCAATATCAAGAGCTACAGGCAGCGCAGACAGTAGGGAGAGTTTAAAATAGGAAAATACAGGTGAATGGACCACGGGTAGACAGAAACACATGCCCCAGAATAGAGAGGACAACCCACCCTGTGGGGCTGACCAGGGTGACCCTGGGAACTAAAAAGTAGTTAACCCCACCCAAGTCCCCCAGGGCAGACCCGGGTGGGGGTGTGTGTGAGAGAGAGAGAGAGAGAGAGAGAGAGAGAGAGAGAGAGAGAGAGAGAGAGAGAGAGAGAGAGAGAGAGAGTGATGATGATGATGATGATGATAAAACGTTTTTATTCAGGATAAAAAGTTTTAGGCATAGCAATGCCTATCTTCCAAACTGTCCTGCTATTCTACACATATAAAAATACATCAGACGATACAGCAAAAGATAAAACATATATAAGTAAAAGACCCATCCCCCCCCCCCTCAGAAAAAAAATGAATTAAAATAAAATAAAATAAAAAATTAAACTAATATATATATATATATATATATATATATATATATATATATATATATATATATATATATATATATATATATATATATATATATATATATATATATATATATATATATATATATGTACTGTTATGAACCTGACATGTCAATGCATACAGTCGAACTACTACATAACCTGCAGTAATCTGCTGTGCTGGAGCAACATACTAAGCAGAAAGATAGAACATTCACAACGACAGCAGATATTTATGGACGCGAGCTCTGAAAATAGATAACTTTGAAATAGACTTTAAATGTGAGTTATTCCATGACTTAGCACCGGAAAATGATATGCTAGATTTGAAGATGTCGATTCTTGGTTTTGGGAGATGGGGTAAGCTGTTCCTTGTGTTTTCTCTATTCGTGTGTGAAAACAGCTCACGGAGATAGAGAGGGGCGGCATCGTTTAAAATTTTGTGCACAAGTAAGCATCTATTAAGTTCCAATTGTTTACTAAGTGGTAGGATATTAAGGACCTTCAGTCTTTCATCGGTAGGGGACGAACCAGGAAGAATAAGCTTAATACCTCGCCGGTAAAGGGATTTTTTTTTCTCAAATGAATGTCTCCACTGCCGTCCCAGAGATTGGAAGCATAATTACAATGTGTCTTGATGTGTGCGTTAAAGAATAGTCTTCGAGCATCAATGTCTACTATACGACTTAATTTGGATAATAAAAAAGATTCTTCGAAATAGTTTTACAGGCAATTTCTATGTGAGGCTCCCAGCTGAGCTGTTCGTCGACTGTCACACCTAACAAACGATGTTTTGACACTTGCTCTATGGGCTGATAGTGAAGGGACAGCTCAAGTGGTTGCAAACCACGTTGATGCTTTTGGCGTGTCGTCACCAACATACTTTTCGTTTTCGGAATAATAATAATGATATGATTTTCTTCACACCAAGTTGACACTATCTAAACTATGTTGGAGGACAGCGCGCACGGTTGAAACATTTTTTATCAGATACATGTAATGATGTATCATCAGCAGATAGTTCACAGTTTGTGTCCGGGTGTGATATTGATAGTGGAAGGTCATTTATAAAGATGTTAAATAATAACGGTCCTAGGGTGGATCCCTGAGGAACACCATGGGTCACCAGTCCTTCCGCTGAGTATTTACCATTCAAGAACACTTTCTGAGATAGAGAGAGAGAGAGAGAGAGAGAGAGAGAGGAGAGAGAGAGAGAGAGAGAGGATGAGGATGATGATGATGATGATGGTGGTGATGGTGATGATGAAACTTTATTTATCAACGGTAAAAAGTTTTGACATAAACAAATCGTCAGTTTACAAACTTGCCGTTGCTAACATCTACAACATAAAATAGATTAAATAATAATAATAATAATAATTAAGACATTATATTATTTACACACATTATTTCATAAAACATTAATGTTTAAAAAAATACAAACAAAATAATAATAAAATAAAAAAAGTATATACACAAAATAATAATAACACTCAACATTCATCTTATACCACACACACACACACACACACACACACACACACACACACACACACACACACACACACACACACACACACACACACACACACACACACACACTATATATATATATATAAATGCATGTATTACATGAAAGTATTGACCATCAGGGTTTGTTTAAATAAAAGCCCAGTGTTGTTATGTTTGGCTCATCAGGTAATCGAAAAGTTTCGTTTTAAAGATTCCAAGCGAGGCTATAGACCTCAAATGTGCAGGAATAGTGTTCCATACAAACGGTCCAGAAAATGATAAACTAGTTTTAAAGAGGTCAATTCTAGGCAGATTTAGGGGTAAAGTATTATTCCTTGAGGTCCGTTCGCGTTCTTGCTGTGGCATAAATTTGGTGGTTAGATACTGCGGTGTCATCTTATTTAATATCTTGTGCATGAGGATGCATTTGTTGAAATTAAGTTGTTGACGCAGGCCGAGAATTTTTAGATGTCTAAATTTGTCTGTGGTAGGAATGGGCCGCGTATCTATCATTTTGACAGCTCTTTTATATATAGAGTTTAACCTGTTCATGTGAACATCACTACAACCGTCCCACACTGTGGAGACATAATCAACGCGAGACTTGATTATGGGCATAAAAAACGGTTTACGAGAGAGAGAGAGAGAGAGAGAGAGAGAGAGAGAGAGAGAGAGAGAGAGAGAGAGAGAGAGAGAGAGAGAGAGAGAGAGAGAGAGAGAGAGAGGAGAGAGAGATGGAATGAAATGAAATGAAACTTTATTTCTCAATGATAAATGATTAGGTACATAGACCTGTTTTCAATCGTGTCCTTGCACACGCGCACACACACACGCACGCACGCACGCACAAACAAACAAACAAACAAACAAACAAACATATACACACACACACACACACGCACGCAAACACTCACACAGACACACGCACTCACACACACACACACACACACGCACACACACTCACACACTCACACACACACACACACACACGCAGACACACTCACACACTCACACACACACACACACACACACAATACCTGGAGAAAAAAGAGAAAGTAGTTAACCCCATCCAAGTCTCCAAGGCAGACCCGGGTGGGAAGCGTACAAAGTAATAATACATTTACAAGAAAAAAATGTAAACTGAAATCAGTGTTTACATGTATACATATGTGCATCGGGTATTTACAAGACATTACATGGTGAAAAGAGAATACACTGATTTAGCTGTAAGGGGGAAATAGGCACTTACAAAAATAGCTTCATCAAGTCTACGCTATATATATATACGTATTGAAGGTTTACTACACCAACTTCAGAAACGAAAAGACATAGTCAGGTGAGAAACAAAAAGCCATAGTCACGTGGTTTACTTTTTATAGCATTTCAAGTATTACTGAGATACTTCATCGGCTGGGTTTTAAATGTCCTAACCGATGGCGCTGCTCTAATATCTACCGGAAAAAGAATTCATAATTTGGCCCCAGAATAGGACAAAAATGACTTGTAAATATCCAAGTGGGGCTTTGGTACTAGCATATTGTTTCCTGATGTTCGGCTGGACCTATGGTCAAAAAGAAATACATTTGTGAGATAAGCAGGAGGGAGAGAGAGAGAGAGAGAGAGAGAGAGAGAGAGAGAGAGAGAGAGAGAGAGAGAGAGAGAGAGAGAGAGAGAGAGAGAGAGAGAGAGAGAGAGAGAGAGAGAGAGAGAGAGATTGATTGTACATTGCTTAACGTCCCGACAGCAACAAGGCTTTCTCAGGACGTGAGAGAGAGAGAGAGAGAGAGAGAGAGAGAGAGAGAGAGAGAGAGAGAGAGAGAGAGAGAGAGAGAGAGAGAGAAAACAATGAACCTTTATTTTATAACGGTAAAAGTATTAGGTAACAGGACCAATTTTCAGACTTGCCGTTACTATCATTAAGCTCAGAACTACTATTGAACACTATCACAAACAAAACAACAGTTTCACACGAAAGTAAATAAAAGCTCAGAGATGATGATGATGATGATGAAACTTTATTTTTCAACGGTAAAAAGTTTTGACAGAAAACAAATCGTCATTTTACAAACTTGCCGTTGCCAAATCTACAGGATAAAAAAGAAGGGAAACTATAAAATATATATGTACATACAAAACCCAATAGCATCATTATATACAGAAAAAATAATAATACTCATCACACACACATGCACACACGCACGCACGCGCGCCGCTCACACATACACCCACACGCACAAACAAACACGAGCACACACACACACGCGCACACACATATAAAAACCATCTGTATGAAATACGTGAGGTCAGGAAATATTACAGTACCTGAGAAACGTACTAAGTCTGACTCATCAGGTAATCAAAAAGTTTCGTTTTAAAACTTCCTGGTGAGGTAATAGTTTTCAAATGTGCAGGGATGGAATTCCAAGCAAACGGACCAGAGAATGACATACTAGTTTTAAAAAGGTCAATTCTTGGCAGTGGTAGGGGTAAGGTATTGTTTCTTGAGGTCCGTTCACGTTCTTGGTGAGATATAAATTTAGTGGTTAGATACTGGGGTGTCATATTATTCAGTATCTTATGCATATAGACGCATTTGTTTAATGTAAGTTGCTGACGCAGACCGAGAATGTTTAAATATCTAAATTTGTCTGTGGTAGGGATGGGACGTCTATCTATCATTTTTACAGCTCTTTTGTATATGGAGTTTAATCTCTTCATGTGGACATCACTGCAGCCGTCCCACACTGTGGAGACATAATCAACATGGGACTTTATATGAGCATGAAAAAACAATTTACGGGTATTTGTATCCGTTACATGTCTAAGCTGGGACAATAAGAAAGTGTTTTTAGCAATGGTCTTACAAACAGCATTTATATGGGTCTCCCAGCACAGTTGATCATCAACATGTATTCCTAAGAATTTACGCTCAGTGACTTGTTCAACAGGTTCAGCGTTTAATTGTAATTGTAATGGCTGTAGTCGGCGTTGATGTTTTTGCCGCGTGGCGATTAAGATACTCTTTGTTTTTGCTGGGTGAAGAACCATATGGTTCTGTCTACACCAGTCAGATACCTCATTGAGACTGCATTGTAAACTATGGCTAATGTCCGTCGTTTTTTTGCCAGAAACATGAAGACTCGTATCGTCAGCAAATAAATTACAATTAACGTCAGAATTAGTGATATGCAACGGTAGATCATTAATAAATAGTATGAATAGAAGAGGGCCCAAAATAGATCCCTGGGGGACGCCATATTTTACATTTCCTTCCTTAGAGTATCTTCCATGGGCGTACACCATTTGTTTTCTGTCTTCGAGATATGATCGGAAGAATTCTATAGCGGTTGCGTCCAAGTGATAAACTGTTAGCTTATTTAGGAGAATGTCATGGTTCACAAGGTCAAAAGCCTTTTTAAGGTCTAAGAAAACTGCTCCTGACATCAGGCTTTTATTGATTGATTCCAGCCAGCTGTCTACAATATGTGTCAGTGCTGACTGACAAGAATGTTTCGGTCTAAAACCAGACTGGTGAATATTAAGTAATTTACCTTTTTCCAGAAAATCAAGGAGATGTTTTTGAATGTGCTTTTCAAGGGGTTTTGACAAAGCGGACAGAAGGGAGATTGGACGATAGTTATTAATATCTTCAAGATCTTTTGATTTAGGGATTGGGATTACCTTTGCTTCTTTAAGAATGGTTGGAAATGTACTTTGCTTTATGCAGAGGTTGAAAATATATGTTAGTGATTCTACTGTATACGGTAATGAGATTTTTAGGGTTTCATTATCAATACCATCAATGCCAGCAGACTTTTTGTTGGGCATGCTAGAAATATATCTGCCGACTTCCGCAACTGTAATATCAGGGATGGTGAAAGTATTTGATATAGTTGTTTTTTTAAAGTGTTCTCTGAGAGAACTCGGCACTTCATACGGTTTACTGTTATTTGCAGCTGACAATGCCAATATTTCGGCTGTGGTTAAGAAATGGTTATTTAATATATCAGCTGACATATGAGATGGGATTTCGGGTGCTGATTTACCCTTTGTTATGACGTTCAGAGCTTTCCAAACAGATGCCGTGTCCTTTTTGTCTCGAATCATTTGTTGGAAAAAAGACTTCTTAGACGCTCTAACTAAATATTTGACACGATTGCGTTGTTTTTTGTATTCTTCGTACTTTTGCTCTTTTTTCAGTTTGTCTCTAAATGACATGGCCTGCTTGATATCCGCTGTTAACCACGGTGGTATGGTGGAATGTTAGTAACTCGTTTTTCACGTATTGGCGCATGTTTATTGAGTACACTGAGAAACAGATCCATCCAGCAAGAGAGAGAGAGAGAGAGAGAGAGAGAGAGAGAGAGAGAGAGAGAGAGAGAGAGAGAGAGAGAGAGAGAGAGAGAGAATGTTTATCAAATAAGCATTGTTTGTTTTGTATTGTACTGCATAATGCGTACACGTAATCTTCGCTTATGTACTGTTCTAGGTGGAGAAACATTAGTGCATCAAGTTAGTGTTTGACATGGAGATGTGTTTGAGCAGGCAGCAAAGCGGCAATCTGCATACGGATAACGACGTGAATAAACAGAGCTCCACTTCGTTCTATGTACACAAACGTCCCAATACGCAAAATGCCATCGGGCCGACGTCGGCCCTATGGTCTTTGCGCACTGGGGTCCGCCTGTGCTTTATGCGTGTGTCGCTGTCGTTCATCTGCCTTTGATAGTTGGCTCACGGGCGACTTCCTTGACACATGCCAAGGTGGCTTTGTCATGATGTGGGCTTGCGTGCAAATTTAACCCATTTCGTTCTGAGAATAACCCTTTGCGTGTCGGTAGCGGTTATAGTCGCGACGATTCCTGATGGAATCGTCGCGACTATAACCGCTACCGACACGCAAAGGGATAAGGCACGAAAAGGTTAATAGTTTGCAATATCGCCTTTATAAATGTTCTTAGTATGTCTCTTTACAATAATGCTTAGGACGTTTAAATGTCGTGAAATGAAAGACTTCTTATTCTTTGTACGCCGGAGAGTTCCTTCCGTTAAGCTCAAGTCAGTGGAAAACCTCTGGTACGTGTGCCTACGCATATGACTTGTGAGAGAAAGGGTACAAAGTCTTAGTTGAGACAAGACAACATTGATAACCCGTTGTGTGGGCGAATTTTAGCAGTCCAAGCTTGCCGTGAAGCAGATCGCTGTAAGACCGACCATGATAGTTCAAGGGTGGTGCCAGAATGGCTTGGCGCCTACAGGCGCCAAGCGATTCTGGCACCACCCTTGAACTATCATGGTCGTTTTGACGCATGAAGTGACTCATGATCTGTTTCATGGATTGTAATGTGTTGAGAGGTTTCATCTCTCTACTGTGAGACGAGTGCGCACTCAAACTGATTTGATCGACTGTGCTAAAATACGTTTTACTTCCTCGTATAATTATTAGAGTAATACTATATTTTCCTTATGGAAACCGGATTCAGATGAAGAATGACATATTGTTTAGTAGAGTCTCGGACATGTCGTCGGTCATAAATCAACTGAAACAGGAAAGTACAGTGTCATTGTATTCCCTGTACTTTCCGTGAAGTACACACGAACATGAGTGAGTGCACGACAGTTGTCTTCTCTGCTTCTTTGACATGACCAAGTGAGTAAGTCAAAACTAAAACAATGTCTCAACGTTTTCATAAATATATAAATTACGTGTAGACGACGACACAACAGTGCCTTGGATCTAAATTTACTTCCTGGATACAGAAGTTCAAATCAGTAATGCGACGATTGCCTCTTTGGAAAAAAAAAGTGAAACGTTTAGGGTTTAACGTCTTTTGTCCACCTTAAGGTGATTTCAAAGACGGGACACCAAAATTGCCTCTTTGAGAAAACAGGTTTCGAACTACTGGCGATGATGATGATGATGATGATGATGATGATGATGATGAAACTTTTATCAGATCAAACATTGCCTCTCTTACAAACTGTCTTACATACTGAGGTCTGACGAGACACATTCTCAACTCATTCGAGACGTGCCGCATACGGATGCGCGGCAAACAGCCGCGTATCCGTATGCAGCACGTCTCGAATAAATTAACAACCACGGGCATGTAGCCTCTGGTACTTGCTACAATACCGATGACAGCATTCATAAGGTTTAACATATTCAAGGCACCCCGCTTCAATAGTTGATGTGTATAGTGTTGGCACCGGCAGCGTTATACGACACTTGCGCGGCATCTTAAATGAGTTAAATTGTTCTATCATTGCCTTTTGTTTGGTTTTCAAATAGGTGGTTTTAGAAAAAGGTCAAAAGTGCACTTGTTTAGACAAAATCAGCAGATTAAAAGCCGGACAAATATGCGATCTCGTGTGTTTTTTTTCTGGTCTTTTAAATCCAATGTTTGCATCAAAAGGCGCGCGGCTATTGACGTACTTTTGTTTTACGGAGAACATCAACTGATATCAAGTTAATCTTGAAAAAAAAAAGTATTTCAAACTGCGATACAGTTTATGTGTATCCGTGTATAAAAATTGTTCCTAAGGGTTCATAATTGTGGTCCTATCGTGTTTTGCAGTCTTAGGCTCCAGTGATGGCACAGGTTTGCGCCCTTGTCTTCATAAATCTGGTGCTGGTTCTGGCCATTGCTGGAACCCTGGTGGCGCTGCTGACAGACAACTGGTACCGCGTGGACACGGACAGTTCTGATGTCACATCCAGGCAAAATTACAACTTCCACTACGGACTTTGGCGTTTGTGCTACGATGAAATTCCAAAGGGTAAGTCGTGAGAAGCGAGCACAAACTTAACTACAGTATCCATGTATACTGAAGAGCAAATGAAAAATGCGATATTTTTGGAATCATCGGAAACATCACTTTTTGTGTTTCCGAGTATTCCCAAAATGTCGCATTTCTTTTTGCTCATCAGTATATCCAGGTGTATAGATCCGTACACAGTAGAACCTTCTTTGAGCAACCATTTATGTTTTTCGCACGAAACTTTCGTCTTAAAAGACAGGTGCTGTCTCAAGAGAAGTCTTGAAGTGCTAATAGTGTCGCTTGTCATTACAGACCATCAGTCCGGTGGTTACAGCTCCCATAATGATTATCTTAACTCATTCGCGGCCAGCCGCATTATGCCGCGCATCCGGATGCGGCTGGCCGCGAATGAGTTAATGACAGGTGATCTTTCATAACAGAGGTCGCTCAGAACAGCACTGTTGTAATCATGGTACAAATCATCGTGGTCTATGGTGATCTATGCGATTTTTATCGTTATTTAAAATATGTTCACCTCATTTGGAGCCAGCCACCAGACAGCTGTTTCGGTGTTGTTTTCTGTTTATTTATGTATGCTGTAACATCGCAACCTGAAACAAAATAACTTTTGCCTGGTTTCGAGAAGCGGACTTCACTCAGCCCGACGGCCGTATTTCCCAAATTTTGGAGGTGTCATCTAATGACTGTGCACAGTTGCAGGAGATGGATCGACCATGATAATTCAAGGGTAGTACTAGATTAGCTTGGCGCCGATAGTCGCAAGCTAATCTGACACTACCCTTGAAATATCATGGTCGAGCCATCTCGTGCTGCAGTGCGTCAGAGCTGAATGGGTTAATCACGATTTTTAAAATGAGCTCTTTATCAACAGCGTTCACCTAACTGCGCTACACTGAGCACTATAAAGCTCGATTTTTAATTCTTACTCTTTAAATTTCTTATCATTTTTACTTGTTATGTTTTCGATTTAAATTATTTGTAAACTATGACGTTATTAGGTACGGATATCACTGCGTAATAAAACTAGGGTGTTTTTTTTTTTTGTTGTTGTACAAGGCCATCAATCGACAACCTGTAGGTCTACGAAAATCTGGCCAAGGATCTGGCTCTCTGGATGATGGTACTTACTTACGCCCATCACCCCCCCCCCCCTGGGGCATAGGCCGCCGACAAGGTCCCTCCAGCCGTCTCTGTCCTGGGCGAGTCTCTCCAGCTGTCCCCAGGTGTGGCCCATCTTCTTGGCATCTGTCTCCAGGTCACGTCGCCAGGTGTTTCGTGGCCGACCTCTCTTCCTTTTTCCCTGTGGGTTCCATCTTAGGGCTTGCTTTGTGGTGTTGGTTGCTGGCTTGCGTAGTGTGTGACCTATCCATCTCCAGCGGCGTTGTTGAAGCTCCACTTCTGCAGGCTTCTGCTTTGTCCGCTGCCACAATTCCTCGTTGCTGATTTTGTCCGGCCAGCGTATCCCGAGGAGCCTTCTCAGACTGTTGTTGATGAACGTCTGTATTTTTTTGGTGGTCGACACTGTGGTCCTCCAGGTCTCTGCTCCATAGAGGAGTACTGGTTTCACATTGGTGTTGAACAGTCGGATCTTGGTGTTGACTGACAGATCTCTTGAAGTCCAGACGTTCTTTAGCTGGAGAAATGCTGCCCTGGCCTTGCCTATCCTGGTCTTCACATCAGCATCCGTCCCCCCCCCCCCCCCCTTCTTGTCGACTATGCTGCCGAGGTAGGTGAAGCTCTCCACCTCTTCTAGCGCCTCGCCTTCCAGTGTGATGGGCGTTCCACTGGCAGCGTTGACTTTCAGCACCTTGCTCTTTCCACGGTGGATGTTCAGGCCTAGCCTTGCGGAGTTCACTGCCACTGCGTTTGTCTTTTCTTGCATCTGTTGTTGGGTGTGCTAGAGCAGTGCTAGGTCATCTGCAAAGTCCAGGTCGTCCAGTTGGGTCCAAAGTGTCCATTGGATGCCATTTCGCTTCTGTGCTGTGGATGTCGTCATGACCCAGTCGATGGCCAGAAGGAACAGGAACGGTGACAGCAAACACCCCTGTCTCACCCCTGTCCGGACTTGGAAGGCGTGGGTGAGCTGGTTTCCACAGATCACTCTGCAGGTCAGTCCCTCGTAGGAGTTCCTGATGATGTTGGTGAGCTTTTCAGGTACTCCATAGTGTCTCAGCAACTTCCACAAGGTGGCTCTGTTGATGCTGTCGAAGGCCTTCTCGTAATCAAGGAAGTTGATGTAGAGGGACGAGTTCCACTCTAGCGACTGTTCCAGGATGATTCGCAGCGTGGCGATCTGGTCAGTGCATGATCGGTCCTTGCGAAAGCCCGCCTGTTGATCTCGAAGTTGGGGGTCCACTGTGTCCTTCATCCTGTTGAGTAGGATCCTGCTGAAGACCTTGCCTGGGACAGACAGTAGGGTGATTCCTCTATAGTTGGCACAGTTGCTGAGGTCTCCATTTTTTGGCAGCTTGACCAGGTAACCCTCCTTCCACTCTGCTGGCACTTGTTCTCTCTGCCAGATTTTCCTGAAGAGGGGGTGGAGCATCTCGATTGTGGTTTCAGTATCCGCCTTTAGCGCTTCTGCCGGTATACTGTCGGGTCCGGCTGCCTTGCCCGACTTGAGCTGTTTGATGGCTTTCCGGATCTCCTCCTTGGTGGGCTCGCTACAGTCTATCGGCAAGTCTCTCTCGGCTACCTGAATGTCTGGTGGGTCTTGTGGAGCTGGTCTAGTTAAGAGCTCCTCAAAGTGCTCCTTCCATCTGTTCTTCTGTCCCTCCTCTCCTTGGATGGCTCTTCCCTGTTTATCCTTTACTGGCCTCTCTGGCTTGGCAAACTTCCCTGAAAGCTTTTTTGTGGTGTTGTAGAGCTCTCTCGTGTTTCCATGTCGGGTTGCCTCCTCTGCTTCTTGTGCCAGTGACTCTACAAATTTTTCTCTTGTCTGCCTTGATGCTATTCTTTACTATTTTGTTGGCTGTTGTGTATGCCTCCTGAGCGCGGGCCTTCTCTGTTCTTGTGCGGCTGTTGTTTACTTCTGCTTTCTTCTTCTTTCTATCTACTACTTTCTCGAGTGTCATTGGTGTTATCCACTCTTTGTGAGTGTGCTTCCTGTAGCTCAACACCTCCTTGCATGCTGCAGTTACTGCGTCTCTCACCCCTCTCCACTGCTCGTCAATGGTTCCTTCGTCCAGAAGCTCTTGGAGAACCTGGAACCTGTTGGAGAGGGCGAGTCTGTACTCCTCATGCTTGCCTGAATCTTTCAGCAGCGTAGTGTTGAACCTCTGGCGCTGACAGGTCTCGCCGGTCCAGTTCCTCTTCAGCTTCAGTTTCATTCTGGCAACAACCAGGTGGTGGTCTGAAGCAACGTCGGCTCCTCTCTTCGCTCGGACGTCCTGGAGAGATCTTCGGAACCTTCTCGAGATGCACACGTGGTCGATCTGATTCTCGGTTAAATGGTCCGGTGATACCCATGTCGCCTTGTGGATGCGCTTGTGCGGGAAGACTGTGCCGCCTATGACAAGGTTGCTTATGGCGCATAGGTCTGCAAATCTCTCTCCGTTATCGTTCATTACTCCCAAACCCTGCTGCCCCATAACCTCCTCGAAGCCCCTGTTATCGCTGCCGACCTTGGCGTTGAAATCGCCCATGATGATGTTGAAATCTCTTCTAGAGAGGGTTCCAACGATGGTCTGCAGTCTGTTATAAAACTGGTCTTTGGTCTCGTCATCGCTGTCGTTGGTTGGGGCATAGCACTGGATGATGTTCATGCTAATCCTCTTCTGCTGTGTTCTGAACGAGGCTGTGATGATGCGTGGGCCATGGGCTTCCCACCCGATGAGAGCACTCTGCGCAGTTTTGGAGAGCATGAGAGCCACTCCCTCTGTGTGTGGTGCATTGTCCTCCTCATGGCCGGAAAACAGCAGCCTCTCTCCTGTGGTCAGTCTCTTCTGTCCGCTGCCCGTCCATCTGGCCTCACTGATGCCAAGGACGTCGAGACGGTAGTTCCTCATCTCCACTGCCACCTGAGCTGTTTTCCCTGCTTCGTACATGGTCTTCACATTCCATGTTCCGATGTTGATGGTTGCCCTGGTCGAAAGGATGGTAGTCTGCTGAGTGGCTTCCTTTCGGCTTTCACCACCCCGCGTCATAAATCCTCCAGCTGAAGGTCCATCCTCTCCCAGGGCCGAGTCAGTTGTTGGTTTTCTTGTTGGCGTTTCTGTAGCAATGTGTGTTTTTATGGGGTGGGGCAGCTAACCCCACGCCCAACCCTCCTCCTTTCACATCCGGGCTTGGGACCGGCCATGGCGGAGTTCTGGATGATGGTGGGTCCACAGAATTGTATTGGTTTTACCATCGAACATCGTGAAATATGTAACTGCAAGTAACATAGAACCTCCTGAACCCATTCAACTGCGGGGGTTCTTGAGGATATATGCCGTTTGCTGACACCTCTTTGTATACACATTTCTTAGGCGGGTAAAAATCTTTCGCGTTGAACTGACAAGGAACTGAAAAAGATTTCGCGATTTGAAACACAATTTGCGACCACTCCTACCAACGGGAGTAAGTATAAAGTTCGGACATTGGCCTGTCTGCGTACGTTCGTGTTGCTCGAGACAGAACGATAGTGGTGTCTCAGTGACTGCTTTGTGTCGTCTTTGTTAGAGTATTTTATTTTCAAGTGATAATACTAGCCAGTAAATTAAAGAAAGAATGTCGTTAAAGTATAGGATACATTTTACGAATACAATCGTCATTCAAAATTTTTGTTTATAAATATAAAAATAAAGGACATGACAACATTGGCTAGAGGTTTAATAAAGTCGACGGTCTACCACTGTAGTGTTGGGTGTGTTTTGTTTATTTATCATATTAAAGTATATTTTTCTGTAGTCATTCTTGCAAGACTTTCCAACGCTTCCACCGCGTCTGAGTGCCCGCCCTGAGTATAATGTGGATTGTCAGGAATCACGTTCGCTAGAACTACTCCTGCACGTGTCGCTTCGGGGGGGGGGGGGGGAGGGGGGGAGGGGGGTTGCGGGTTGGAGGTAGGGATGGAGATGGGGATGGGGGCAAGTATTGGAGAATGGGGGAGAGGGCCAGGGGTTGAATTCGTTTGCCACAAATTAAACAAGCCAGGCTGCTCGAGTTACCATCGATTTTCTGGTGCGTTCGATTTTCGTTTGGTACTCTCTGCTCCAAGTCCTGCCTATCTGTTCACTTGTATTTGTGTCACCATCACCCTCGCCCACTTAAGAAAAACAACACTCTTCTGCAAGAAGCTTAGATCCTCATGAGCCCGCGCAGTTGCTCGTTCAGTTTACACTACTTTTTCTTTGACGGAGGAGGGTTGGTCATCTGGTGATTTTTTTTTCTGAAAACGATGGGAGGGTTTTGGGAGGAAAAGAAAACTGTGTATATATGTCTGTTAAAAAAATTATATATATATATATATATATATATATATATATATATATATATATATATATATATATATATATATATATATATATATATATATATATATATATATATATATATATATATATATATATATAAAAGTACAACCCGTCTTTTCTAAGCGTGTTTCTTTCTCCGTTGGGTACTTCTTTGCATTTTACACGCTTGGCAGTCACCTTTTTGGTCTGGATTATTTATTATATATATATATATATATATATATATATATATATATATATATATATATATATATATATATATATATATATATATATATATATATATATATATATATATTTATTTGTTTTCCTCCCTGCTTCACACGACCAGTCACTTTAGCGCAACCCGTACCATGGGACCGTGATATAAAATCCCCTGTAGCGAAAAATGGCGGACGTTTTGTAGCCCTCTCGATGACGCATCTTGGATGCCAGTTTTGTTCTATAAAATATCGCCAAACGTTCTAAAGCACAAAGTTACTAAGTGTTGTTCGAAACAAGCACACTCAGTACTGGAGACGGCAACGTCATGACATTTTAAATTACGTCATAAGTCTATTATGTATAAATGTATATTCCTTTGACGTCAGTCATGTCATAAGTCTATTATGTATAAATGTATATTCCTTTGACGTCAGTCATGTATTGTCGACTATTGGGATCTTGTATGCCTTCAAATCGGTCTCGCATAGATCTTGATTATTGACCAAAAGATGTCAACGTTAAATTATCACATAATTATTATAAAGTATCTACACTCTGTACAATATACTTGTAATATTGTTATGTGTCAAAGGTGTCTTTAACAAATTAGAGACAGACGTGATAGCGGCAGGAACGCTGCCCAGGACCAGAAGTCTAAGAAATCTATGGGACCGCTGTGCGCACGGGCCCAGAAGGAGAACACTGATGTCCCCCTTCAAAACAAATATGCTGCATTGGAGGAGCGGATGGAGGGAGTGGAAGTTGTCGTTGCTGATGCGGTGGAAGTTCCACCTTCTTCATCTCCGAAGAACCAGAGGAGGCCCGGGAGCCGGCCCCCCTCTGTTTCTTCACCTCCTTCCAAGTCAAAGGATAAAGGCGGAAAAAACTCTTCAGCCCAAGATAATACATAATCATGTACTCTCTGCTTCAGTGGAATTGTTGTTTTCAAGCTAACTTTGAGGAATTACGTCTTTTAGTCAAGTTCTATAACCCCTCAGTAACATCTCTTCAGGAAACATACCTGAAGACTTCTGACCCTGTGTCCTTTAATTATTTTCACGCTATACACAAAGGCTCTGATTCAGAGAGGCGCTCGGGTGGAGTGGCTCTTTTCATTAGTAGCCAAATTTTATGTAGCCCCGTTAGCATCGACACCTGTCTTCAGGCTGTCGCAGCTCGGGTTACCTTGAAAAAGACAATAACCATATGTAGTGTTTACCTACCACCATCCCTGCGGGTCTGTAGTACTGATATTTTTCACTTAGTAGATCAGCTGCCCCATCCCTTTATTCTCATGGGGGATTTTAACGGTCACACTCACCTTTGGGGTAGTGACCACTATGATGGCAGAGGTCAGATGTTAGAAGATGTTTTTTTCTCAACTTAATCTATGTGTCTTTAACGATGGCTCACCTACGTACTCGAACTCAGGTTCAGGCTCTAGTTCTGTTCTAGACCTCACTGTGTGTGATCCTTCTCTCATGCTGGACTTTGACTGGAAGGTTCACGACGACCTGTGTGGTAGTGACCACTTCCCAGTAGTCCTGTCATCGGTCAGCTGTGAGGAGGATTCGCCGGTGGGACGCTGGAATCTCACGAAAGCAAACTGGCCTCTGTTCGCCTCCCTCTGTCAGTCTCGTATTAAAGAGGAAGTGGTCATGTCAGCTGAAGAACCTGTTTCTTGTTTTACTTCTATTTTGTTGGACGTAGCGCGTAGAACTTCCACATCACTCCCTCGGAAGCCGAGAGTACCATGGTTCAATGAAGAGTGCCGCACGGCCCCAAAAATGCGCAAATCTGCTCAGCAACGTGCTTTTCGCGATCTGTCGCAAGCAAATATTTTAATATTTAAAAGACAGCGGGCGAAAGCCCGTTACATTTTTAAACGTGAACGCCGTGCTTCCTGGAGAAGCTTCGTCTCATCTTTATCTTCTAGGACTCGCTGTTTCTCTCAGCTTATCTCGCATCGACTACTGCAACTCTCTCCTTTCCGGCCTTCCTCACTCCACCACTCTCACTCTCCAGCTCGTCCAGAACAATGCTGCCCGCCTCGTCCTCAGAAAGAAAAAAATCCGACCACATCACTCCCCTGCTCAAGTTCCTTCACTGGCTCCCCATCCCCCAACGCATCCAATACAAGATTCTGTCTCTCTGCTACAAATCCCTGAACAACTACCCCCCCCCCCACCCTGGTCTGCCCTGGGGGACTTGGGTGGGGTTAGGTATTTTTTAGTTCCCAGGGTCACCCTGGTCAGCCCCACAGGGTGGGTTTTTCTCTCTATTCTGGGGCATTTGTTTCTGTCTACCCTTTGTCCATTCACCTGTATTTGCCTTTTTAAAACTCTCCCTACTGTCTGCACTGCCTGTAGCTCTTGATATTGGATGTGTGTTGCTAAATGGCCTTAGCTTTATTTAGGCCCCATGTGTTAGGTTTATTTAATGTATTTGACCGGCTGGCGACATACATTCAATGTTCTGTTTATTTTTTTTCACAAGCAGTGCAGGCACGTCCTGAGAAAGCCTTGTTGCTGTCGGGACGTTAAGCAATGTACAATCAATCAAAACCTGAACAACTACCATCCTGCCTATCTCTCCAACTTACTTCACCCCTACACTCCTCCCCGCTCCCTCCGCTCCGCCTCCGACCCTCTCCGCCTCCTCGTCCCCCGCACCAAACTCAGCACTTTCGGCCCCCGCTCCTTCTCAGTATACCGTCCATCCACCTGGAACACCCTCCCACTCTCTCTCCGTCAGAAACACTCGCTCTCCTCCTTCCAGTCCGCCCTCAAAACACACCTCTTTCAACAGTTCTAGCACTATATCACCACACTCCCCACCTCAAGCTGACCGTCGTAATGTATTTTCACTATTTGTGTTACGTGAGTTATTGTCTAAAGCGTGCGCATGCGTGTGCGAGTTGTGAGTGCGCGCTTAGAGTTATAATTATTATAAGATAAGCGCATTATAAATACCGTAATTATTATTATTATTATTACTCCATCCCCAAAAGTCTGGAAGGCTGTTCGAAGAATAAGGGGCAGGGGTGGCTCGGCTTCTATCGGCCATCTTAGAGATGGTGCCAGTTTGGTCACAGATAAAAAGGCTGTGGCCAATTTGCTTGCCTCCACCATTGCCCATCATTCTTCAACAGAGCATTATTCACCTTTCGTCCAGAGAGAGAATGAGAAGCGAGAGTCTTGTACTTGTGATTTTATATCGGATAACTCGGAAGACCATAATGCCCCTTTTACGTTTTCAGAATTGCAGCAAGCCATGCAGAAATGTACTGATACTGCTGCTGGATTAGATACCATCCACTATCAGCTCCTAACACATCTGCCTGAGGATTCACTCCTCGTACTTCTCAATGCCTTTAACTGTATCTGAATAACTGGTCATTTTCCGCCATCTTGGCGTCAGGCTGTGGTTGTGCCAATCCCCAAGCCGGGTAAAGATCCTTCCGACCCGGACAACTATCGGCTAATCGCTTTGACATCATGTTTATGCAAAACTATGGAACGCTTGGTCAACGCCCGCTGGTGTGGCATCTTGAGTCACATGGTCTCATCACAGACCTCCAGTGCGGTTTCCGGCGCTTTCGTAGTACAACAGACCATCTAGTCCGCTTTGAGTCGTTTATCCGAAATGCTTTTGTCAACAAGCAGCATGTCTATGCAGTTTTCTTCGATCTTTATCAGGCATATGACACTACCTGGAAGTATGGTATAATGTCTGATTTGTCGGACATGGGTTTTAAATGGCACCTGCCCGTTTTTATTCACAATTTTTTGTCTCATCGGTCGTTCCATGTCCGTGTGGGCTCCACCCTCTTCGACTCCTTTGAACAGGAGATGGGTGTCCCGCAGGGCAGCATTTTATCGCCTGTTTTAATTAGTATTAAAATTAATAACATTGTAAAGGCCGTCAAGGATGATTCTGAATGCTCTTTGTTTGTGGACGACTTTGCTTTGTGTGCACGAGGTCGAGGGCTTGCGTCCCTTGAGAGGCGCTTGCACCTGTGCGTTGATCGCATCCAGGGGTGGGTGTCTCTCAACGGATTCAGGTTCTCGCCCTCCAAGACAGTCTGTGTGCATTTTACTAACCAGACGAATTTTTTTCCAGAACCTAGCCTGAGCATTGCTGGAGTGCGAATTAAGGTGGCCGAAGAGGCAAAGTTTTGGGGGGGTCATCTTTGACAAAAGATTGATCTTCTGCAACCATGTTCACTACCTTAAAACCTCTTGTCGGAAAGCCCTCGACATTCTTCGTGTCGTTGGTCGTACTGACTGGGGTGCAGACCGCATTGTCTTACTTCGACTGTACCGGGCCCTTGTTCGGTCCAAATTAGATTACACCCCACCCGGGTCTGCCCTGGGGGACTTGGGTGGGGTTAGGTATTTTTTAGTTCCCAGGGTCACCCTGGTCAGCCCCACAGGGTGGGTTTTTCTCTCTATTCTGGGGCATGTGTTTCTGTCTACCCTTTGTCCATTCACCTGTATTTGCCTTTTTAAAACTCTCCCTACTGTCTGCACTGCCTGTAGCTCTTGATATTGGATGTGTGTTGCTAAATGGTCTTAGCTTTATTTAGGCCCCATGTGTTAGGTTTATTTAATGTATTTGACCAGCTGGCGACATACATTCAATGTTCTGTTTTTTTGGTTTTTTTTTCACAAGCAGTGCAGGCACGTCCTGAGAAAGCCTTGTTGCTGTCGGGACGTTAAGCAATGTACAATCAACCAAATTAGATTACGGCTCTGTGGTATATGGCTTTGCTTCCAAGCCTGTTCTACAGCGTCTGAACACAATTCACCATCGAGGTCTGCGAATATGTCTGGGAGCCTTCAGGAAATCTCCAGTTCCTAGTCTGTATGCCGAGGCAGGGGAGCCTTCTCTCAGCCTCCGCCGCACCGCATCCGCCTCATGCTCAGCTACGTTCTGAAGCTGAAGGCCCATCCAGACAATCCTGCCTATGATTGTGTTTTTAACCCGTCGTTTGCAGAGATTTACGATTCCCATCCGGGAGCTGTCTGTCCACTTCCATTCCGTGTCCGACCTCATCTGCAGGCGGCCGGGGTGGACCTGGACAAAGTTTCGGAATCTCTGCAGCACATCACTCCACACTGGCTACTACCAGTTCCTGACATCTTGCTGGACTTGACCGCCCACAAGAAGGATTGTACTCCACCAGCCATATACCACCAGTGCCCCAATGAACTCCTTTCAATTTTTCCTGGATATTGTCGTCTTTATACGGATGGGTCCAAGTCTGAAGATGGGAGAGTGGCTGCGGCTGCAGTGTCCGCTCGCCGTCCTAGACGCCCATTTAAGCTCCGCCTCCCTGACCATTCCTCTGTTTTTAGTGCAAAACTGCAGGCAATTCTGCTGGCACTCAAGCATGCCTATCAGTCTCGGGAAAGGAACTTCCTGATTCTGTCTGACTCTCTTTCTGCCCTGCAGGCCCTTCAGGGCGCGGGAACAGACCACCAACTGCTGGTGCAGATTAGAGAGCTCTACGCAGACTTGATGAAGAAATATTATGACATCATTTTTATTTCGTCCCGGGCCATGTGGGCATCGAAGGCAACAGAATCGCAGATTCTGCTGCCAACAGTGCCCGCAGTGACCCTGTCCCTGACACACAGACTGTTTATAGTGATTTTAAACCTGTGATTAATGCGTACATAGCCCGCGAGTGGCAGTCCGAGTGGGAGAAAGAGGAAGAGAACAAGCTGTATGAAGCTCTTCCTACGGTGTCCGACAGTCTACCTTTCCGCTGCGGCAGCCGCCGTGAGGAGACTGTCCTTACTCGGCTCCACATAGGGCACACGTATGTTACGCACTCTTACTTACTTAAACAGGATGAGCGTCGGTGTTATGCCTGTGATGAGCAGTTTTCTGTTCGACACTTTTTGCTGTATTGTGCCGATCTAATTGACACGAGATATAAACACTTCACAGCAGACTCCTTGAAAGTTTTGTTTCGGGATGTTCCTCCGGGCAAAATATTCAATTTCTTGAGAGAATGCAGTATTTTTTTTACCAGATCTGAGCATTCATAGACTGTGAATTTTTTTTTATTTTTTATTTTGCCCTTTTTGAGAGTCTGTAGACATTTCTTTTAAATACTCGTGCGACATTTTAGCCTGACATTTTTAAGATATATTTACATCTTGTCTTAAGACCTTGCTTTTAGTCTGGCTGACTAGATTTTTACCCATCCCGCCGTGAGATGGCCTTAGTCGCCTGCTCGGCGTTAAACCCAAATAGCTAACTAACTAACTAGCTTAATGTATTTCTTCATGTTTATACTTTGCGTCCGGCACTGACTTTAAAGAAGTTTTGACAGTCGTAAATTGTAACTTCGGTGACATTCTGCTTTTGGAGGAACTAGATATAAATGGATTGATCCTTTTCTTAAAAAGGCGTACATTCTCTTCATCTAGTTGCATAACACATTCTATCCCAGGACCGGGCTCCCCAAAGTTTGTTTGCCCTATAAAGGACTGCATTACAATTCTAGGGACAGATCGAGCATGACAGATTAAGGTTGGTACCAGGATAGCTTGGCGCCTATGGGCGCCAAGCTATTCTGGCACCTCCTTGAACTGCCATGTTCGATCCATGACTTGCTGTGGTGTGTCGGGGCTGAATGAGTTAATCCTTTTTCAGCAATGCTTCCCTAATTTGCAAGAGGCAGTTAGACCACGTTTGCGAAAAAAAAAAAACAAGAAGATTCTCGCTTTTCAAAAAACGGAGCTTTTTGCCAAATCAGGACAGCAGTCACTTCAGTGTCACATTCCTTCAATTTAGTTATTTAAAAAAAAAAAAAAAAAAAAAAAAAAAAAAAAAAAAAAAAAAAAAAAACCACACCACCACTCTGGGGTCCCTTTGTAGGCACTCATGATTATGTACGCCTCTTTCACATACATTAACATGTTATAGTGTCTGTGCAGATTGCTCACAATAGAGGACTCTGCAATAAGCATAGATCTGTATCAGCCACTGAAACTTGCAAAGGCATAGATCCTCATAAGCCCCTGAAACTTGCAATAGGCATAGATCTTCCTTGCAACTCGCGAGAGACATAGATCTTCATAAGCCCCTGCTTGCAGGGGCTTATGAAGATCTACGACTCTTGAAGACGAATTCTCTTCCCGCTGATGAGTCTGTCATCGAGTGCTTGTCTGTAATTGTGGCCATTACGCCTCTTGGCCATAAGGTCCAAAATCACAGATCAGCACGCGCTAACTTGCACATTCAGCAGGTTTTTGCTTCTTGTCCATAAACCAGCCGGCAGCTATGCGGGCGCCGATAACATCCCAGGGAGATCAACTATAAGTCGTGGACATCACCATTATACATCTCCCTACTCCATCATTCCTGTCCATAAACCCAGGAAGAAGACGGTCCTCGGGCCTCGGGCCGTGCTCGGGCCAAATACTGCCGCCGTCGGCCCGAGGATTCATTACTTAGAGAAGTCGTCAGATTGACGAGTATACGTTAGTGCAGTGCAAAAGTTGGGTCGAAAAATGTGTTCCCACCCTGTATATCAATGTAAATTATTCATTACGTCTATACATAGGCAATGTAAAACAAGACTAATAGAAATGAGGAAATATACCAATGGTCAAAACTTAAGGGCCACCCCACTTTTTGTGTCATTGTTTATCGTCGCAAGTACGCTAATAAAATACAATGTTCTTTCGATTCAAATGGGTTAAAAGAGTGGACCTTAGTACACTGTACAGGGAACAATAGACAGCAATCATCAGTTTCCAAGAACGTGTCAAATGCACGTGAAACATTGTCAGTTTTTGTTAAAAGCTGTGCGATATTGGCAAGCGTACCAAAGGCAGGCAGGTGGAAAAACTCGGTAAAGTCGTCATGCTCGTGCTAAAGATGTAAATCGTGAACACTGAGCACCTCTGTTTCGCTACAAATACCGGTACAGTAGGGGCATAATTGTCACTTTCCTGACCATGCCACAACGACGAAGCCTAAAGCCAGTAGATCAAAGCCGGACGCTAGCATGGCTGCAGGATGCAATTTCCAGACGAGAAGTTGGGAGACGTCTTGGGGTGTCCCGTTCAGTGATCCAGAGTCTGCTGGCACGATTCCAAGAAACTGGAAGGGCAGAACGACGACCCTGCTCGGGACGCCCGCGCTGCATCAGCAGAAGGGAGGACATATACCTCTGTGTGGCGGCTCTGCGCGACCGAACTGTCACGTCAACCACTCTGCGACGTCAACTGATGCAAGCCGCACACGTTAACGTCAGCAGAAGCACAGTCTGCCGACGTCTGCGCGATACTGACCTGGCTTCATGCAGAGCAGGAGTGAGAATACCCCTCACGCCACCTCATTGCCTGGTGTCGTCAACATGTGAGGTGGAACAGACTCCAGTGGACTCAGGTTCTGTTTACTGATGAGTCACGGTTCACTGTGTCCTTCAACGACCGCAGGGTGAGGGCCTGGAGACGCCAGGGCGAGCGAGTCACGGATAGATGCGTACAAGAGGTGGATCGTTACGGAGGAGGCTCAGTCATGCAGCAGGGAAGGCAGGACCCCCCCCCCCCCCATTCCACGTCATCCGAGACACCCTGACTGGACTGCTCTATCGGGACGAGATTGTGCAGCCCCTCATCCAGCCAGCTCTCAAGCCATATGTGACAATGCTGTTCTGCAGGACGACAATGCTCGACCTCATCGCGCCCGTGTGGTGGATGAGTACCTTGAGCAACGGGGCATAATGAGGATGGAGTGGCCAGCTTGTTTACCTGATCTGGCTCCCATCGAGCATCTCTGGGACGTATTGTATACAAACCAAGAGGAATCAGCGCCGGACAGACAACAGTTAGATCCCCTGCCCCCGCCTATCAGGCACCCAATCGCCAGCCCACAGAGAAATACGCAGAAAAGATGCATCAGGTCTCTTATATAACCCATGTCTTTCTCCAGAACTTAGGAAGTAGGCAGGGGAAATATACATACACAAACACGAAGGTGCACTACCATATGTGGTCAGGTAAATACCCTAATTTCCCACAGTAGATGCACAGAAACATTACAGAACGATGTAACGATATAGCGATACAAATTTGCCTCGAGTTATAAATACTCACAAACCAGATAGGTGAGGCTAGCGCTGCAGAATTGTATACAAACCAAGAGGAATCACTCAGCGCCGGACAGACAACAGTTAGATCCCCTGCCACCGCCTATCAGGCACCCAATCGCCAGCCCACAGAGAAATACGTAGGTATAGAATAAGACGATCATTTGCATCTTCAATAAAAGATGCATCAGGTCTCTTATATAACCCATGTCTTTCTTCGGAACTTAGGAAGTAGGCAGGGGAAACATACATACACAAACACGAAGGTGCACTACCATATGTGGTCAGGTAAATACCCTAATTTCCCACAGAGTAGATGCACAGAACATTACAGAACAATGTAACGATATAGCGATACAAATTTGCCTCGAGTTATAAATACTCACAAACCAGATAGGTGAGGTGGGACGTGCACATGGGAGATCTGGGACGTGCACGGGCAACCACCCCCCCCCCCCCCCTCCCACCTCAAGGCGTGCCCCAGCTGACTCAGTTCCTGCATCAAGAGTGGGAAGCGATCTCACAACATGTTCTCCGAACCCTGGTGAACTCCATGCGTCAACGCTGCATTGAATGCTTGGCTGCAAACGGTGGGTACACTCGCTACTGACTGGACCAGTCTTGTGTGACTTTTCAAGTGAGAGGTGAGTGAACATTCTAACGTACTGCTGTTGTTACAATTGTTTGATGTACTCAAAACTTAAATGAAATTGTTACTGACTGAATTAGCAAGGTACTGACTCCCAAGTATTGTTGCATTATTTGTGTGGTGTTGTCGGTGCGTCTGTGATAAAAAGTGGCCCTTAAGTTTTGACCATTTGTATAAATTATGTACATTAACATACATCGTGAAAACTCATTTCTCTACCTCAGCCTGCGGTGCTGTTTAGCTTTTGAGGTTTTTCTTTTTATTACACTGGGTTTTATCTTGCTTTTTATTATTAAGAATTTATTTATTTATTTATTTATTTAAATTTATTGATTTATTGATTTATTTATGATCATACAAGGTTTTTATATTATTATTATTATACCTTGAAACGTATCTCACTTGTGGCATCATACATCTGCCTTTTCTTAAAAAAAAGGGGTCTTTGACCTGATTGTGATTTAAGAATATCGTTTATTCCTGCCAAATTTAGCTTTCTTTCAAATCGAAAGAATGTAATTTTGAAAAATGTTACGCATACACAAAACACAGTTTGCAATATTCTGAAATACGCATATTATCAAATGCTTAGACAAACTCTATATTAATTTGTTGCAGTCCAGAATCATGGATCAGCGTACATTATGCATTACCATTCATATAAATACAAAACGTAAAACTATTTGAAACCAAAAATAAATACACTACCTGCGCTTCAAATCCAAAGAAATTCCCAACAAAGAAAGAAGCACGCTTAGAAAAGACAAGTACAGCACAACTGTGTTGTAGTTGTCCTTTTTAAGTGTGTTTCTTTTGGGGGAATTTCTTTCAAAAGGAAATGTAGCCTGCTATTGCTGTAAAACTCATGTGAGGCGAAATATAGCCAGCAAGGTAATACGGCCGCAGTGGGCCCGCGCACAACCGTGCGCGGGCCCACTGCGACCGACTTCGGCACAAGAACCATTTGATTCCTGGGAATAATGTTTCCCTCACGTCCTACAACTAGATCAGGGCAAGCCTCGGCACGGTCGATAGCTCGACCCCTTGTGTCTCCTCGTTCTAAGGGACACGCAGCTTAAAATGCCCACACCTCCTGGAACACAGCGTTCATCAATACATATTAGAATCAATTTAATTAGCTCTCTGTGACGTGCGTTCGTCTAAAAAAACTCAGCTATAAATTGCAAGCAAGTTTCACAGATCTCGTTGCAATTTATCTTTGCAATAATTGTTCCTAGTAATATATAATGGAGACTTCCCGAGCGTAAGCAAGGTACACAGAACGTCGTTAGCCGTTGCATGCAGCTAGCTGAAACTAAATGCTAGCAATGGTCTGTAAAACTAGAACTTGGCTGTCGATATATATGCGTAATATAATCTCCTCTGCTTCCATTGAGGAACATGGAGATATAAAAGACAAGGAAGAGTCGTGTCCTCTTCAAACTAGAGCGAGATTCAACTGCAAAGGGCACATGAACAACTATGGGTGTCGCAAGCAGAAAGGGTTAGTGGATGTTATTTTCATTCTTGAGAGTAATTATCAATGATAAACTACCATTAGCCAATAGGCCAACTGCGAGGGCTGAAAACGGTCTGTGAGTCTTACAGATGGAGTGGGTTTGCTAAGGTGATGTTGGAGCTGTCGATACGACTCGAAGGTTCTTACCGGTATGGAGAACTCGGCAGCATATAAAATTTTTATTACCACATGCAAGATTCAAAGGCCTTCATGGGTCCCGGCATTTGCCGGGGCCCATGAAGATATGTGAATCTTGCAGGCGCTAGTGGGTTCCTTAAGGTACTGGAATGGTCGATAAGGCCCCGAAGAGTTAGGAAGAGGGTCGGGGCAGGGCACCTGCCCCTGGGGCACCTTGTGAAGGATTGATCCGAACGTTGTGTCTATGTATCTTTTGTACCCACGGTCCTGCCCCATCTGTCATGCTATTAGTCTGTTGGAAGCGAGGAGAAACCAGAAAACACAGTCGATTCGCTGATAACAGCGTGGAATGGAAAGTCAAACGTAAAAGCACGCTTTCAGAGGTCCCGACTGCACTCTTTCTCTGTGTAATTTACTCCATTAACCCCTTGACTGCCATAGGACGCGGATTTCGCGTCTGAAACCAATGCACACTGTTCGGGAAGATAAACTGAAAGAAGAAAACATGCACGGGAAAATAAGAAAGCGTGAAAGAGACTGATGGCACTACTGCTGATATACAATCACTGAGTGAACAGGTATGTCTTGCGGGCTTTTCGGGAAATTTAAACTACAAACTCCGGATATAGCATCAACAAAAGATGGTTCTCCAGACAGTTTGTTATATCCGGAATGCATTGTAGTTTCGTGCCTCTCCTCTTCTTTCTCTCTTCATTTGCGTGAAAGTGTTCAGTCTTTTGTGTAGCGCATGCTTGAGCAGTGCTGATCATTTTTCTTTTTTTTTTTTTTTTCTTTTTTTTTTTTTTTTTTGGGGGGGGGGAGAGTGCCAGTGTCAGTTTTTTGCCGTGTCCATTGACGACAAATTACGCAATGATTTCAGATTCCACCCACCCATCCACGCCTCTTTTGGAAACATCAGTTCACGAAAAACATCGTCAGTTGACGCAAGAGGTTTCACAACTCCCAAATTAAACCTATGACATTTCCTCTGTGTTTACTCACAGACACTTCGATCATCACAGACGTAATACCGCTCCTCTCTCATAGGTACGCACATGGAAAATAAGTCGGCAAGAGGCATAGATCGTCATGAGCCCCCGCGACCCGCGGGGGCTCATGAGGATCTATGTCTCTTGCAGATGGATTATGAGTGGGGAGAGTGCTCAGCAAATATCCATCGGGACACGAGGGGGAATCAAGTGATGCCAACAAACGCACTTAGCACTCCGGTCACAGACCTTCTCTCCATTTCTTCCTCCGTTTTGTTCTAAACGTAAGCGACTGGAATCACTCACGCAGCAAGACAAGGCTTAGGGTTTATGAAAGACTATGCCCCTTGCAGCTGGGGAAGGAGATGCGCCTGAGGCACGGAGTTCCACAGAATGGACTTTGTGGTTTGAAGTGCAGTTTAAATACCGGACCTGTGTGCTGAATTGCATCCTGTTTGGTTTCGCTGCTCTCGTATGCAGATCCGTCAGCGTGCACCTTTGATATTTCAAAGACATCACTTTTCAATCTATCTTAATAATTTTACTTTTTAACCTCGTGGTTGCTACCGACGATGCCCTTCGGCGGAAAAGACGCGTAGTCACGCGTTTTCTTCCGCCGATCGGTATCGTCAATACTGAGCAGTCACGGGGGTTAAATGATTGGTCACGTGACAGAATGCAAGTTAATTCTTTGTTTCATAACACATTAGCTAAGGTAATGGAACAATTAGCATGTATGTGTTCTAACTGCTACACAGCTAGTGGTGTTGCCCGTATTCGTGGTGTCAGCCCATGGGAGGTCGACGTTCATACCCAGACGGGACTGACTAGCGCCTGGTCATAATGCAATTCTGAGAACTTCGAGACCAAAGGTCAGTTGCAAGAGTGAGCTTAGTCCTGCGCCAGCCGCTAAGCAAGGTGCTCCACTGTAGCGGAGCACCTGGCACAGTGGCTAGCGCAGGACTAAGCTCACGCAACTTGATCCAGTAGAGCAAACCCATCTCACAAGGGCGAGAAGTGTGTGTGTGTAAGGGGGGGGGGGGGTGGGGGGGGGGGGGTGAAGGGGTGCTGTGGCTCTAAACCCACCTGCAACGGCTTTCATGTGCCGCCCCCCCCCCCCCCCCCCACTGTATTGTTTTTGCAGTATATACATCTCCATTATTCGAAAAGGGTTTTGGCCGCTGAAAAAAAAAAAAAAAAAAAAAAAAAAACTCAAACAGAAAAAAACAACATAAAAATAACAACTAAACAAGGCCCCCGAAATTATTCCGCACGCACTGAAGGTAACAGCAGGGTGGAGGTTTTCACATAATGTAGCATTTAATAGCAGCAGGCTTTCAAAGCTTCAGCTCCCAGCCCTGTAGCACCTTGGTCACATTCAGATAGATGTTGCATTATGTGCACGCCTTAACAACACAATACCAACGATGTCTCGTATTTCACAATGGTCCGTAATATTCTTTGCTTCAACCAAAAAAACAAACAAACAAACAAATTAATGATGAAAGGCGGGTTGAACAACTTAGCTCACACTCTCTTTTGCGTACTTTCTCAGCACTCAGCTACACCAAGGACCCTAAAGGGTCCTCCGCTTGGTTATTTTAACTGGTCTTTGATGTTATAAAGTTGGAGAGTGTCACAGTGTCTTTAACGTTTTCACTGCCGGCGGATACACTGATTCTCATAAAACCATCGCAGATTCACTTGCTGGATATATTAACCTCATCTGAAATACAGACACACATGGTCACGCAAGAGGCATAGACCTTCGCGACTGCGGGGGCTCATGAAGGTCTATGCCTCTTGCATCTGGTTGGTGTGTACTTCAGCAGCGACTAGGTTAAAGTAGATCGTGCAGCAGCCTTAATTTCTGACCCGGCATGAAAGAGCTGTGTCATATTTCAGTAAATTACTGCCGTCGGTGTCTAACATGGTGCGGCACCTCGTGCATTATAGCCACCACGAACGCGAACCCTCCTCTTCTAAGAAAAAACCCAGATCATCATAAGCCTTTCGAGTTGTGTCCTTATCATCACCTTCACATCTGCATTCCTCAGACGAAGATATCGAAGGATGTGCGCGTGTCCGCACTTGATGGCAAAGATGGCCAATAAGGAGACCAAAGCTCTAAGATCGCTAACAACTCCCTAAAAAAAAGCTTAGTGGGTGTATCGAATTTGCGAGTCGTCTGGTCCCGACTTTTACAGCGGCGTACCAGTCGCAGGAACTGGATCGACCATGATAGTGGTTCCACTCCCCCACTGAGGTGGTCAATAGTGCATGACGAGTTTGACGCCCTAGCTATTACACGCACTGTTGAGTGTGGGTTGCTGGAGTTGGCTCGAAAATTACAGCTCAAGGGGCTGAGAGGCAGGGAAAGGCGGGTGAAGGTGGTGGTGGGGATGCTAATCATTTAGAGGGCCTTTTTAAGCGCCATGCTTATTTGTGGCAGTACCTATCTCCCACAGGTTGCTGTGGTAATGAATGAAATGCTACACATGCGTACACTCTGACGGGCAGAAGAAATGTGACATCGTTCGATTCATCAAAAACACTTTATTGTTTCCGATGAATCGAAAACTGACTCATTTCTTCCGCTCGTCAGTATAGCAATAAAATAATATAGTAACGGTAATTTACTGATGAAATGAAATGCTCCCTGTTTGTTTGTTTGTTGTTGTTTTGTTGTTCATGTTGAGAAAGAGCACATATTCTGTATGTAGTCCACAGGCACACACTTTTCTTACATGAGAGGCAAAATAGTTCCTTTTTTTCAAACCAATGCCTCTTCTCTGTTCCCCGTCATTGATATCACATTTGAGGTAATAAAAGACTTTAGCTTCCACCCTTTCATTACACATCATGCCATTAGTAGCGTTTGGATGACTCGCATAACAACCTGGTATCCCAACGTCGAGGACTTTCCTGAGCAAAATTTACATGACTCTTTTCATCAAAACGTCTTAATGCAAGCAGGCAAACAATCGACAGATAAATATTAAGTTGCAAAACCCAGTATTGAAGAAGATACAGTGATATCCTATACGTTTGCTCGTCTGTGATTTTAAACCTTACAACTATTAGTCCTAGGGTCCAAACTCACAGATCTGCACACACATTCTGCTTTTGTGAAAAGTACTCGAACTTTTATCTTGGGAACATCTGTTAAAAATCTAAGGTTTCATCGAGCGTTGGCTGAACGTGTGAATAATTTGTACCCAACGAGGAGCGAGCACCACAAGGAAAACGCCTTCGGGCCGACTGTTATGTGGTGGAGTCGTAGTCGTAGTATGATAAACACACCAGACGCACGCACGTAAGGTTCTTTTAAATAAACTTCATTTAGCTGCATTCCGTCACACGTGGCTTAAGGATGTAGACAATATTGGAGTAACACTTCCAACAATATTTTAATTCAGCGATGCGATCTCCACACAATGCACTTCCAAATGCACCAACACTGATACAAAGTCTCTGCTGCAAATATCCACACTGTCGACACAAAGTCTCTCTACAACGTACACCACACTGTTACGCTGTATCTCTCACAATGTACACCCTATACGGGCCACGTACCTACGATAACTGTGTGTCTCTACAACTGACAAATGCAAGACGATGTACGAACGTGCTTTCCTAGCACCCTCTTTATATACACAATCACTTTCCAAAACACTCCAAGAAAATCATACAACGCAACCAATCAAAACAAAACACTCAACTGAAATTCATAAATAAGAATTTTCTGGAATCACTAAAATAGGCTACAAAAACTCGGCTGCTCATTTCAGCTCTAAATCCTAATGTGTAATGAAGTCACATAAAAGTATGGTAGCCCTATCACGACCTTGCATATCTGCTCTAGAAGATTCTCGACCTTCCACAAAACAAAACAAAAAGGCTGCTCAATTCACGCGCACAGAAAAACAAAATGTTGCGAACTGTCGCCAACTACCCGACGTCACACATACAAGGTCACTAGACAGTGCGACCTTTCTAGAACGTTCTGGACTAAACTTAGCGTATCATAACGAAATGAAATCCGCTCTGCGCGACCGAACAAAAAAAATGTTACTTAAAAAGATACGTGAATCATAACCATGATAGCTCAAATAAATATCGGATCGTTTCCTATGATTAACACATGTATGCTCTCACAGGACAACACAACCACAATCGTAACATAACCCCCCTCTTTAGAATGAAATTTCACAAAAATTTCTTCTCAAATCTCAAAAATACGGTTGTGGTTGTATTAACCTACACAAACCCACAAATAATAAGAATTTCACATCAAAATGAAATCAAAATAATAGTCTCACAGTCTTGTAAGCCGTCCTGAGCATAAAAAAAAATGTTTCTTCAAATTGTTCTGGACACAGAAATGTTCATTCAAACTGCTCTGCTCAGGTAATCTGCTCCAAAGTTCTGCGAACCCTTGGTTAAACTAAAAATGAATGTCAAAGTTCACTTCTGGACATCGTCAAATCATGGGGTACAGTTCACAGTTCACACAGTTATTGGTCCTGGGTCAAACACTGTCGGCCCACGGAAAGTACAACAATCCATACACACCAAATTGGATCTCTCTGGTTTCTTCGCGATAACCACTGGCGATCTGGAATCTATGATGACTCCCAGGTCCGGTGTCTCCCCAACATTCTCCATCAGTCCTTCACTCGTGTTGCGAAACAGACGACACGGCTCGTCGCGAACCTGATTGTCGGATGTTAGATTAACCTCGGGCTGGACGGTGTCTGTTGTCCCTGGGTCAGGTGTGAACCGATTCTTGAACTCTCGAGTCAGGACGCGCAATTCTTCTCGTTGAGTCTGGGTCAGATTCTGTCCGAACTGGATATCTTCTACATCCTCCTTGTGGCGAAGTTCATTAAGGTCAAACAGGTTTTCGTCGTCTAGTCTTTCGTCATCAGCAAGACGCACCGATGCGGTCAGTTGTGTTTTGTCTTGACGACCTCTCTTAATATACTTCTTCAGCAAATTAGCATGGTAAGCATGGTACCTTGTTGTTGACCTTGACTCTGTAGTCGTTGATGCCAACCACCGTGTCGACAACGTAGGGTCCCTTCCAGTGCATCAGGAGTTTGTTGTTGTCGGTGGGAAGAAGAACCAATACTTGGTCACCTGGCTGGAATCGTCGAGATTTCGCCTTACGATCATAGTAATGCTTCCCTTTGTTCTGCGCCTTCCCCAGTTCTTCTCGAACCTTCCTGAGGGTATCTTCCAGCTTCTCTCTCAGGTCGAAGACGTACTGGTAGCTGATTTTTACCTCAGGAGCATCGATATCCTTGGTCCACAGCTCCTTCAGGATGTGCATGGGCCCCCTTACAGTCCTGCCGTACAGTAATTCAAAAGGGGAAACCCCCACCGGGTCTAGGGTCACCTTGTCTAACCCCTGCAAGGTGGGTTCTACTCTTTTGGGGGTTTGTATTTCTGTCTTTCTGGTCCATTCATCTGTATTTTTCTTTGAAATTCTTCCTCCTGTCTGCGCATCTTGCAGTTCTTTTCTTCATTTAGCGCAGGCACGTCCTGAGAAGGTCTTTGTCGCTTGCGGGACGTAAAGCAATCTATACTCACTCACCCTGTCTTTCTGGTCCATTCATCTGTATTTTTCTTTTGAAATTCTCCCTCCTGTCTGCGCTTCTTGCAGTTCTTTTCTTCATTTAGCGCAGGCACGTCCTGAGAAGGCCTTTGTCGCTTGCGGGACGTAAAGCAATCTATACTCTATACTCACTCAAAAGGGGAAAACCCTGTGGAATCCTGAGGAACTTCACGGTATGCAAAGAGCAAGGCATTGATATATCTATGCCACAACCTTGGCTGCTCAGCACACAGTTTCTTCAGCATAGCCTTCAATGTTCCGTTAAACTTTTTAACCAGCCCATTACACATGGGGTGATAAGGGGTGGTAATAAGGTGTCGGATGCTCAATAGCCGGTTGACTTCCTCCATGCAGTCGGAGGCAAACTGAGTTCCCAGGTCACTCAGGATCTCCTCAGGAATCCCTAAACGGCTGAACATGTCTACGTGCGCCTCAGCCACTGTTGGAGTGTCGATCTTCTTCAATGGTATGGCGTCAGGATAACGTGTAGCGTAGCCCACCAGGGTCAAAATGTAGCGATGACCATCTTCACTTGGAGGGGATATTGGCCCCACCAGGTCCACAGCTACGCGTTTGAAAGGCATATCGATCAGTGGCATTTTCTCTAGAAGAACCTTGGGCACCTTTCCCTTGGAGATTGTCTTCTGGCATAAGTCGCACGACCTGCAGAATCGGGTGACGTCACCTCCCATATCAGGCCAGTAGAATATAGCTCGGATTCTATCGAGGGTCTTGTTGATTCCCAAATGTCCTCCCAATATGGAATCATGTGCCAATTTCATCACCTGCATTCTCAAAGGTGCAGGAACTACTACTTGACGCACAGGTTTATCTCCATTGCTGTCGAATATCCGGTACAGGATATCTTTTCTGGTCTCGAAGGTTATCTCTTTTCCCTTTCGCGTCACAGGCTCGGTTTGATCTCGGAACTTGTCAAGCGTGAGGTCGGCTCTCTGTAGCTCCACCAGCCTTTCCTTATTCACCACGGCTGCTTCCGTGTTGTCCGCCACTTTTAGAGGGATGGTCTGATGACTCTTCTTTGCTTGACTTCTTGTGGTAACAGCACATGTTTCTGGTCTCCACTCTGGATCTGGATCGTCTGCATTTCTGGCACCATCAATGTTTCCGATGATAAGATCGTAGACAGGGGTTTTCACGCACAGCGCCTTCACCTCTCCTTTCAGGTACGGAGTGTCGACACTGACATTGGCAAGGGGGATAATCATTACAGTACCGTCGGCCAAAATGAGGGTGGTCCACTCCTGTAGCTTCTGGTCTTAGTTACTAGGTCCTCTCTCACGATGACGCAACTACAACCAGTGTCTCTCAACACTCTCACTGATGCTTTGCCGACGAATCCTGACACCACCGGCATGTTCGGCACTTCATTCTCAGGCAGTGCGATGTTTGAGACTGGTAAGAATGTAGCCCCATCTCCTACTGGGATGCGTCCATTCTTTCTGAAAGATTCAATCAGCTCCCGTGTCGCCTGCCTTTCTCTATACTCAAAGTCACTAGATGACGTCACATCATTCGCTAATACAGCGGCGGCTCTGTGTTGAGACGTGGTACTGCTTCTGCCTGCTATCCCACGATCTTGGTTGGGTCTTCTGATATTGTCGCCTCGGGGAACATCTTTAGAAGGACACTGTATCGCCTTGTGACCTTTCTTCCTACAGAGAAAACATGTCAGGTTCTCCACCGGCTTGTATTTCGGAGTCTCTCTGACATTGTGGATTTCCTCTGCTGGTGCAGACACACGCTGCGGCTTACTGGACCCGAACTTCATGTTGTGGGCGTCAAGGTATCTTTGAGCGAAGTCGGCCAGGACCTTTAGTGACTGGTCTTTTTGCTCTCTGAGGTGGGCGGCCAGGTCCTTAGAACATGCGTTGAAGTCTTGTTCTTTGATGATGAGGTCACACAGGTCCTGGTACTCTTTATTTAAGCCAGCCAGCTCTATCCATTTCTCCAGGTAGCTTCTGATTCTCTCAATGAATAGGCCGGGTGTTTCTCCTTCTTCAGGCTTGCAGTTTCGAAATCGTCGCCTGTAACCTTTTTCAGTGAAGTCGTACTGTCTCAACAGGGCGGCTTTCAACTGCGTATAATCTTCGGCTTCTTCTCTTGGTAAGTGGGTGGCCCTGGGGGACTTGGGTGGGGTTAGGTATTTTTTAGTTCCCAGGGTCACCCTGGTCAGCCCCACAGGGTGGGTTTTTCTCTCTATTCTGGGGCATGTGTTTCTGTCTACCCTTTGTCCATTCACCTGTATTTGCCTTTTTAAAATTCTCCCTACTGTCTGCACTGCCTGTAGCTCTTGATATTGGATGTGTGTTGCTAAATGGTCTTAGCTTTATTTAGGTCCCATGTGTTAGGTTTATTTAATGTATTTGACCGGCTGTCGACATACATTCAATGTTCTGTTTAGTATTTTTTTCACAAGCAGTGCAGGCACGTCCTGAGAAAGCCTTGTTGCTGTCGGGACGTTAAGCAATGTACAATCAATTGGTAAGTGGGTGTAAAATTCAAGCACTTTGCCAGTTAGAAGTGCACTCAGTTTGATAGCCCAAGTCTCTTGTTTCCAGTTATTACTGCTTGCAAAGCGTTCGAATCGCTCCAGGTAAGCGTCCATCTTATCTGAGTTTTCAACGAAAGGTGGAAGCTTTGGCGCACGGGCTGTTTGCTCTCTGCTGGCTAATGCTGTTGCTTCAGAAACCCTCTGGCTCTGTGCCTCTATCTCCATTTGCTTCAGATGAATTTCGTGTTGTCGCTGCCTCTCCGCCTCTTCTCGCTGTTTCTCTGCCTCTCTTCGCTGTTTCTCTGCTTCTTCTGCTTGGATTTCGAATTTACTGATTTCACGTTCTTTCGCTCTTTTTTCTTTCTCCAGTCTCTTTTCTAATTCGAGTCTCTTTTCTCTTTCTCTCTCCAGTCTCTCGTTTCTTTTCTTCTCTCTCCTCTCTCCCCATTCTCTCCTTTTCTTCTCTCTCTCTCTCGTTTCTTTTCTTCTCTGCCTACCCGGCACCGGCCTCCACGTGGCGTAGGTGGGTAGTCCGCTCAGTCCCTGACTGAGTGGGCTAGCGGACGGGTGCCATCTTTGTCCAGGATTAGGACTTGATGTCAGCAGATATGTTGTTCAGCCTTTTCACTGGTCCGGTTTTTAAGGAGCTGTGCTAACCTAGGTCGTACCATGTTGGATTGGTCCTTAAAAATACTCGTGACTTTTTGGTCCTTTGGATCCCAAGTGTTTGCCGTGCTTGGAGACCCGTGTCGGGGGAGAAGAGGATCCTGGTGGCTGAGGTTCCCTTTGGGCTGCGGCTCACTGGTGCCAACACTCCACTTCGGCCTTGACTTCTACCTAAACGGGAGGCTAGTCGTACCGGCCTAGTCAATCGGCTCTTGTCACGTTGAGCCCTATCCCACTGTTGACATGCGGGTTGCTATGCGGAGCACCATGCTATAGCTTCTGCTGCTGATTAGGTGCTTTACGCCAGTATTCCCCTGCATTCAACGGTGTGATAGAAGGCGGTGGCTCAAACGGTTCAATCGGGCTTACCCCCTTGAGTATATCTTTCGGGCAGTCTCCATTGTGCGTCGGCTGGAGACCCGCCGACAGTTGCACTTTCCCTTGTTGGGCTCGGTGGCGGGCGGGGACCCCCGGGGGATGAATATCTCTACTAATATAATATGGATAAAACCAAAAAACCAAAACTAGCACAGAAACGGCGCATAGACACCGACATTGCACATGACAGTGATTCAGACTGTGAGGAAGCGACGCCTCAGGCGTCGGCCGTATGGCCTCGCTTCCTCATTGTCCATAGCAAGGTGAAGGAGAAACCAGTTACCAAGCTGCATCCTTTTCTGGTGGGGGAGACCCTCAGGAGCCGTGTTGGCAGGCCTGACGCCCAGCGCCTCAGGTCTGGTGACTTGCTGGTGGAGTGCCGTACTCGGGCACACTCCAGCGGGCTACTGGGGCTCTCTTCCATCGGAGACACTCCTGTGGAACTCACACCCCACAAAACTATGAATTCGTCAAGAGGCGTAATCAAAGATCAAGCTTTGGCAGAACTGTCAGAAGATGAACTTGTAAGGAACCTTAAGTCTCAGGGGGTGACTTGCGTCAGGCGCTTCGCTTCCAAGCGAGGTGGTGGGGAGATCCGTCTCCCTACCATCATCCTGACGTTTGGCACCCCCACCCCTCCTACTACCATCTGGGGAGGTTACTACTCCCTGAGAGTGAAAAAGTACGTCCCTCTTCCCCTCCGGTGCTTTAAGTGCCAAAAGTATGGCCATGGGCAGAAGACATGCCGTCAGGCAGAGGCTTCATGCGCCCGTTGCACTAGGCCCGGACACTCTGCTGAGTCCTGCACAGCCACCCCCCTGTGTGTGAATTGCCAGGGGGCGCATATGGCTTCGGATAAGAAATGCCCTCGTTGGATATCCGAGTGCAAGATTCAGCAGGTGCGTGTGGAAAAGGGGCTGTCCTTTCTGGATGCCAAAAAAATGGTTGAAGGCCCTGGTGCAGCTGCGGCTGCCCCAACCTCTAACACCTCAGTGTATACTTTTAGTGCAGCGGTGGCAGGCAAGCGCCCCACCAAAGACTTTTCATGTCAGACCCCAACTTCTTGGTTGGGGGCGGAGCCTCGGCTCATCTCGCCCCTGGAGAGTAACCCTCCTCCGGTGGTGACAAGGAGCCAGGGAACGCAGAAGGCGGACACTGCCGGTCCGGTTGTGCCGCCTTCTGTTGCCCCTAAGCCTCAGCCCCCACCCAAACCTGTTAGTCAGTCAACTCCAAAGGCTTCTGGCTCTGGTCAGCCTTCTAAGGCCGCTAACTCTAGCGGCAGGAACGCTGCCCAGGACCAGAAGTCTAAGAAATCTATGGGACCGCTGTGCGCACGGGCCCAGAAGGGGAACACAGATGTGCCCCTTCAAAACAAATATGCTGCACTGGAGGAGCGGATGGAGGGAGTGGAAGTTGTTGTTGCTGATGCTGCGGCAGCTCCACCCCCTTCCTCTCCGAAGAACCAGAGGAGGCCCGGGAGCCGGCCCCCCTCTGTTTCTTCAACTCCTTCCAAGGTAAAGGAAAAAGGGGGGAAAATCTCCTTACCCCCAGATCAGACTTAATCATGGACTCTTTGCTTCAGTGGAATTGTCGTGGTTTTCGAGCTAACTTTGAGGAATTACGTCTTTTAGTCAAGTTCTATAACCCCTCAGTCATATCTCTTCAGGAGACTTACCTGAAGACTTCTGACCCTGTGTCTTTTAATGGTTTTAATGTTATACATAAAGGCTCTGATTCGGAGAGGCGCTCGGGTGGAGCGGCTCTTCTCATTAGTAGCCAAATTTTATGTAGCCCCGTTAGCATCGACACCTGTCTTCAGGCTGTCGCTGCTCGGGTTACCTTAAAAAAGACCATAACCATATGCAGTATTTACCTGCCACCATCACTGCGGGTCTGTAGCAATGATATTTTTCACTTAGTAGATCAACTGCCCCCTCCCTTTATTCTCATGGGGGATTTTAACGGTCATGCTCACCTTTGGGGTAGTGACCACTATGATGGCAGAGGTCAGATGTTAGAAGATGTTTTTTCTCAACTTAACCTATGTGTCTTTAACGATGGCTCACCTACATACTCTAACTCAGGTTCCGGATCTAGTTCTGTTCTAGACCTCACTGTGTGTGATCCTTCTCTCATGCTGGACTTTGACTGGAAGGTTCACGACGACCTGTGTGGTAGTGACCACTTCCCAGTAGTCCTGTCATCGGTCAGCTGTGAGGAGGATTCGCCGGTGGGGCGCTGGAATCTCAAGAAAGCTAACTGGTCTCTGTTTGCCTCTCTCTGTCAGTCTCGTCTTACAGAGGAGGTGATCATGTCAGCTGAAGAACCTGTTTCTTGTTTTACTTCTATTTTGTTGGAGGTTGCAGGTGAAACCATCCCTAGAACTTCCACATCACTCCCTCGGAAGCCGAGAGTACCATGGTTCAATGAAGAGTGCCGCAAGGCCCAAACAATGCGCAAATCTGCTCAGCGACGTGCATTTCGTAATCCATCGCAAGCAAATATTTTAACCTTTAAAAGACAGCGGGCGAAAGCCCGTTATATTTTTAAACGTGAACGCCGTGCTTCCTGGAGACGCTTCGTCTCATCTTTATCTTCTAGGACTCCGTCCCAAAAAGTCTGGAAGGCTGTTCGAAGAATTAGGGGCAGGGGTGGCTCGGCTTCTGTCGGCCATCTTAGAGATGGTGCCAGTTTGGTCACAGATAAAAAGGCTGTGGCCAATTTGCTTGCCTCCACCATTGCCCATAATTCTTCAACAGAGCATTATTCACCTTTCTTTAAGAGAGAGAAGGAGAAGCGAGAATCTTGTGCTTGTGATTTTATATCGGATAACTTGGAAGACTATAATGCCCCTTTTACGTTTTCAGAATTGCAGCAAGCCATGCAGAAATGTACTGACTCTGCTGCTGGATTAGATACCATCCATTATCAGCTCATAACACATCTGCCTGAGGATTCACTTCTTGTACTTCTCAAGGCCTTTAACCATATCTGGATAACCGGTCATTTTCCGCCATCTTGGCGCCAGGCTGTGGTTGTGCCAATTCCCAAGCCGGGTAAGGATCCTTCCGACCCGGGCAACTACCGGCCAATAGCTTTGACATCATGTTTATGTAAAACTATGGAACGCTTGGTCAACGCCCGACTGGTGTGGCATCTTGAGTCACAGGGTCTCATCACAGACCTCCAGTGCGGTTTCCGGCGCTTCCGTAGTACAACTGACCATCTAGTCCGCTTTGAGTCTTTTATCCGAGATGCTTTTGTTAACAAGCAGCATGTCTATGCAATTTTCTTTGATCTTGAAAAGGCATATGACACTACCTGGAAGCATGGTATAATGTCTGATTTGTCGGACATGGGTTTTAAAGGGCATCTGCCCGTTTTTATTCACAATTTTTTGTCCAACAGGTCGTTCCATGTCCGTGTGGGCTCCACCCTCTCCGACTCCTTTGAACAGGAGATGGGTGTCCCGCAGGGCAGTATTCTATCTCCTGTTTTATTTAGCATTAAAATAAATAACATTGTAAAGGCCGTCAAGGATGATTCTGAATGCTCTTTGTTTGTGGACGACTTTGCTTTGTGTGCACGAGGTCGAGGACTTGCGTCCCTTGAGAGGCGCTTGCAGCTGTGCGTTGATCGCATCCAGGGGTGGGTGTCTCTCAATGGATTCAGATTCTCGCCCTCCAGGACAGTCTGTGTGCATTTTACTAACCAGACGAAATTTTTTCCAGAACCTAGCCTGAGCATTGCTGGAGTGCCAATTAAGGTGGCTGAAGAGGCAAAGTTTTTGGGGGTCATCTTTGACAAAAGATTGACCTTCTGCAACCATGTTAACTACCTTAGAACCTCTTGTCGGAAGGCCCTCGACATTCTTCGTGTCGTTGGTCGTACTGACTGGGGTGCAGACCGCATCGTCTTACTTCGACTGTACCGGGCCCTTGTTCGGTCCAAACTGGATTACGGCTCTGTGGTATATGGCTCGGCTTCCAAGTCTGTTCTGCAGCGTCTGAACACAATTCACCATCAAGGTCTGCGCATATGTCTGGGAGCCTTCAGGACATCTCCAGTTCCTAGTCTGTATGCAGAGGCAGGGGAGCCTTCTCTCAGGCTCCGCCGCATCCGCCTCATGCTCAGCTACGTTCTGAAGCTGAAGGCCCATCCAGAAAATCCTGCCTATGATTGTGTTTTTAACCCGTCGTTTGCAGAGATTTACGATGCCCATCCGGGAGCTGTCCGTCCACTTTCCTTCCGTGTCAGACCTCATCTGCAGGCGGCCGGAGTGGACCTGGACAAAGTTTCGGAATCTCTGCAACACGTCACTCCACCCTGGCTACTACCAGTTCCTGACATCTTGCTGGACTTGACTGCCCACAAGAAGGATTGTACTCCACCAGCCATATACCAACAGAGCCTCAATGAACTCCTTTAAATTTTTCCTGGCTATTGTCGTCTTTATACGGATGGGTCCAAGTGTGAGGATGGAAGAGTGGCTGCGGCTGCAGTGTCCTCTCGCCATCCTAGACGCCCATTTAAGCTCCGTCTCCCTGACCATTCCTCTGTATTTAGTGCAGAACTGCAGGCCATTCTGCTAGCACTCAAGCATGCCTATCAGTCTCGGGAAAGGAACTTCCTGATTCTGTCTGACTCTCTTTCTGCCCTGCAGGCCCTTCAGGGCGCGGGAACAGACCATCCACTGCTGGTGCAGATTAGAGAGCTCTACGCGGACTTGATGAAGGAATATTATGACATCATTTTTATTTGGGTCCCAGGCCATGTGGGCATCGAAGGCAACAGAATCGCAGATTCTGCTGCCAACAGTGCCCGCAGTGACCCTGTCCCTGACACACAGACTGTCTATAGTGATTTTAAACCTGTTATTAGTGCGTGGAAAGAGCAAGGTGCTGAAAGTCAACGCTGCCAGTGGAACGCCCATCACATTGGAAGGCGAGGCGCTAGAAGAGGTGGAGAGCTTCACCTACCTCGGCAGCATAGTCGACAAGACGGGTGGGACGGATGCTGACGTGAAGATCAGGATAGGCAAGGCCAGGGCAGCATTTCTCCAGCTAAAGAACGTCTGGACTTCAAGAGATCTGTCAGTCAACACCAAGATCCGACTGTTCAATACCAACGTGAAACCAGTACTCCTCTATGGAGCAGAGACCTGGAGGACCACAGTGTCGACCACCAAGAAAATACAGACGTTCATCAACAACAGTCTGAGAAGGCTCCTCAGGATACGCTGGCCGGACAAAATCAGCAACGAGGAATTGTGGCAGCGGACAAAGCAGAAGCCTGCAGAAGTGGAGCTCCAACAACGCCGCTGGAGATGGATAGGTCACACACTACGCAAGCCAGCAACCAACACCACAAAGCAAGCCCTAAGATGGAACCCCCAGGGAAAAAGGAAGAGAGGTCGGCCACGAAACACCTGGCGACGTGACCTGGAGACAGATGCCAAGAAGATGGGCCACACCTGGGGACAGCTGGAGAGACTCGCCCAGGACAGAGACGGCTGGAGGGACCTTGTCGGCGGCCTATGCCCCAGAGGGGGTGATGGGCGTAACAATTAGTGCGTACATAGCCCGCGAGTGGCAGTCCGAGTGGGACAAAGAGGAAGGGAACAAGCTTCATGAAGCTCTTCCTAAGTTGTCTGACAGTCTACCTTTCCGCTGCGGCAGCCGCCGTGAGGAGACTGTCCTTGCTCGGCTCCACATCGGGCACACATATGTTACGCACTCTTACTTACTTAAACAGGATGAGCGTCCATGGTGTTTTGCCTGTGATGAGCAGTTTTCTGTTCGACACTTTTTGCTGTATTGTGCTGACCTAATTGACACCAGATATAAACACTTTACAGCAGACTCCTTGAAGGTTTTGTTCCGGGATGTTCCCCCGGACAAAATCTTCAATTTCTTGCGAGCATGCAATATTTTTAACAAGATTTGAGCATTCATAGACTATGTGAATATTTTTTATTTGCCCTTTTTGAGAGTCTGTAGACATTTCTTTTAAAGACATGTGCGACCTTTTAGCCTGAGATTTTTAATCTATATTTACATCTTGTCTTAAGACCTTGCTTTTAGTCTGGCTGACCAGATTTTTACCCATCCCGCCGTGAGATGGCCTTAGTTGCCTGCTCGGCGTTAAACCCAAATAACCAAATAACCAAATCTTTTCTTCTCTCTCCAATCTCTCCTTTACGAACTCGAGGAGTTGAGCTCCTTCGAGTCCACATTCCTTTCCAATTTTCAGGAATGTCTCCATCTCCGATGGCCATCACTGCTTTTCACTGCTGGCTGTTTTCTCCTGCTACCCTTTCCATTGAACCAACTGAAGAAGTCCCGTCGGAGGTGCTAATAGGTTACGTGGTGGAGTCGTAGTCGTAGTATGATAAACACACCAGACGCACGCACGTAAGGTTCTTTTAAATAAACTTCATTCAGCTGCAATCCGTCACACGTAGCTTAGAAGCTGGGCACACGCTACCACAAACACCTATTGCCGGGCGCAATTTTGTGGCGGCAATGTTGCTACCACAATTAGGGGCGCCTACAGTATGGCCGCCACAAATTGCGACCCGATAGCGCGCAAGGCTGGAGCAATGTTGCCGCCTCTCAGCCAATCAGCGGTGTTTATGCGCCACTAACCGTTTCTTCATATTCCGAGCCGGAAAAAAATGGCGGAGAAGCTGAGGGACGGCTTTGAGACTGTTAACTCATTGGAGACGCGCTGCATGTGAAAACGCTGCGAATAGCTGCGTATCCGTATGCGGCACGTCTCCAGTGAGTAAATTGATCAACCTTGTCCGAGAGTTCCCATGCATATGGGACTCCCACAGCTGCGAATATTTCAACCGGGTGCATGAGAGCTGTTCCCTATATGGTAATGGCAGGTCAGTCAGTACAAACACATTGTGCGCACATTGAAACGTGTGCCACGAAGCCGATGTGGCAGGTGGCAAATTGTTGATTACCACACATTGCTAGTGGCAAATTGTGGTAGCGTGGGCCCAGCCCCTTAAGGATGTATCCCCCACCCGGGTCTGCCCTGGGGGACTTGGGTGGGGTTAGGTATTTTTTAGTTCCCAGGGTCACCCTGGTCAGCCCCACAGGGTGGGTTTTTCTCTCTATTCTGGGGCATGTGTTTCTGTCTACCCTTTGTCCATTCACCTGTATTTGCCTTTTTAAAACTCTCCCTACTGTCTGCACTGCCTGTAGCTCTTGATATTGGATGTGTGTTGCTAAATGGTCTTAGCTTTATTTAGGCCCCGTGTGTTAGGTTTATTTAATGTATTTGACCGGCTGGCGACATACATTCAATGTTCTGTTTATTTTTTTTTTCACAAGCAGTGCAGGCACGTCCTGAGAAAGCCTTGTTGCTGTCGGGACGCTAAGCAATGTACAATCAACCTTAAGGATGTAGGCAATATTGGAGTAACAGTTCCAACAATATTTTAATTCAGCGATGCGATCTCCACACAATGCACTTCCAAATGCACCAACACTGATACAAAGTCTCTTCTGCAAATATCCACACTGTCGACACAAAGTCTCTCTACAACGTACACCACACTGTTACGCTGTATCTCTCACAATGTACACCCTATAGGGGCCACATACCTACGATAACTGTGTGCCTCTACAACTGACAAATGCAAGACAATGTACGAACGTGCTTTCCTAGCGCCCTCTTTATATACACAATCACTTTCCAGAACACTCCAAGAAAATCATACAACGCATCCAATCAAAACAAAACACTCAACTGAAACTCATAAAAAAAGAATTTTCTGGAATCACTAAAATAGGCTACAAAAACTCGGCTGCTCATTTCAGCTCTAAATCCTAATGTGTAATGAAGTCACATAAAAGTATGGACGCCCTATCACGACCTTGCATATCCGCTCTAGAAGATTTTCGACCTTCCACAAAACAAAACAAAAAGGCTGCTCAATTCACGCGCACAGAAAAACAAAATGTTGCGAACTGTCGCCAACTACCCGACGTCACACATACGAGGTCACTAGACAGTGCGACCTTTCTAGAACGTTCTGGACGAAACTTAACGTATCATAACAAAGTGAAATCTGCTCTGCGCGACCGAAAAAAAAAATGTTACTTAAAAAGATACGTGAATCATAACCATGATAGCTCAAATAAATATCGGATCATTTCCTACGATTAACACATGTATGCTCTCACAGGACAACACAACCACAATCGTTAACACCGACATCGGCCCGAGGGTCCTTTGCTCACGGGGGGAACACGGTTCAATAATCCGATTTTTTTCTTCTTTGAATAGAATAGGTCTTTGGAATTCAATCCACGTCCTTGAAAATGGAATCTGATTCCAGCTGCCTTTATAGTCACTGTGGTTGACCCAGAAAGCATGGCATGGACTGCACGACAAGTCCTGGCCAGAGCTGAAAGAAATCTTACCTAATAGAGGCCGTGTGCTCTTTCTGGCTGGCAGAGAAAAAGAAATGCTAGCTTTGTATTGAAGGATTCATGCTCGATCTGGGTTTCTCGGCTGACATTCACCCCTTCGGTGCCTAGAAAAATGTGCATACAATCCAATTGCAAGAGACATACATCCTTATGAGCTCCCCCCACCCCCCCCCCCCACCCCCCGCCTCCCTCCTTCCCATTCCATTTTGTATCCAAGTTATTTTGACGGCTGGGGCTATTTTGGAGTTCAGTTAACAAAGGTTTCAGAAACACGAACTGTCCACTAGCAGCGAAAGGGTTAACAGTTAGTTAATTATTGGGGTTTAACGCCGAGCAGGCGACTATGGCCATACCACGGCGGGAAGGGGTTAACACATTCTGCCCCAGGACCAAAATCCACAAATTTTGAAGTTACCCTCTGAAGGACTGTATTACAATTCTAGAGACAGATCGACCATGATAGTTCAAGGGTGGTGCCAGAATAGCTTGGCGCCTATGGGCTCCAAGCTATTCTGGCACCACCCTTGAACTATCATGCTCGATCCATGTCTTGCTGTGGTGTGCCAGGGTTAAATGAGTTAAACTTTTTTTTTTTTTTTTTTTACTTTGCCAAAGCATAGTATGGACATGCCATTACCAGGTTACCATTTGCCTGTACAACATCGTGGTGCAGGAAAATCTCATGTGGCGGGGGTAATACCCTGGGTCTGACACCGTGAACAAGAAACCCCGCGTCGGTAAACTGAATTAAACCCGTTACGAGGCAACAAAAAAAAAATTCAAGAAACTACTTTTTTCTCTAAGAGTCACAGATCCTCATGAGTACTTGTCAGTCGCGGACTCTCTTGAAGATCGATGCCTCTTGTTGGCATGAACTACGTGGTATATATATATATATATATATATATATATATATATATATATATATATATATATATATATATATATATATATATATATATATATATATATATATATATATATATATATATATATATATATATATATATATATATATGTATATATATATAATTGGTGTATTGATTCAAGTACATTCGACTAACAGGGTTGAATATAACATAAGTCCGTTAGAACAACATGTTTTCAGAGGTCTCACTAAACAATTTTAGAAAATTACTTCTTTAATAAAACAAAACTTCCGATATGACAACAACAAAAAAAATGGAGGTTTACAGGCGCTTTGTCATACGCCAAGTTTATTATATTTAGTTAGTTATTAACTGACTAATTTGTGTGTATGTATACCTATGCTTACTCGCGCTATGTAGCTATGCACTGAACAGCCCTGCAATGATCTCCACATCTTTGCTCCTAAGGCAGAGAAGGTTATCAAGGGTACAGTCGCGGATTTTCTTCTTTTAACACTTAGAGTCCCTATAATGTCGAAATTCCCTGAAATTTTGTTGAAGACTGAAATACCAGCGCATGAGATAGATCAACCATGATTCTTGAAGGGTGGTGCCAGAATATCTTGGCACCACCCTTCAAGTATCATGGTCGATCGATTCTGATCTTGTTTGAGTGCGTCAGAGCTGAATGGGTCAAACGGCAGTATAGAGGGAAGCGCCAGTTTCCAAACGAACTTTGTAATAATGTAACAGATGTCACAAAGATGGTCGGAACTCGCTAGATCCTCAACCATGTGTTACAAGGCTGTCTTAGTTTATGTGTGGTAATACGGGTTGCGTTTTCTCCGCCGTACTTATGACTGTTACGTTGCAGTGCCACATGACAATCAGCTACTGAGGCGGGGTAACATTAGAGCGACCCAACAGTGACACCGCACCACATCGAAGAGGAAAGAATATGTGAATTCTGAGGTTAAAAGCATGTCAAAAAAAAAAAAAAAATTACGACTGACCTCGTGGCAATGTTATTTTCAGGATGCCTTCTATACACAACCCACGTCTTCAGCCTATCATTCTGTACAGGACGCCTTGGGAATAAGGTGAAGATTATAGTGACGTCATTTTGCTGCTGGTGCCTTTGATCGTCTTCAGAATGGCTGACTATCTCAATTCCTTTATATGTAATGTTTTTTTTTGTGTGTTTTTTTTTAAATCCGCTCTGTAAGAGCACGTTTGTGTTCAATACCTTTTTGTCACTGGGGCCAAGAGTTTTATTTATTTCGATATAAAAAGTCTGCTTTCTATGATTTTGTCATACTTCTGATAGGAAGGCTGCATTACGCAATGAACTAGGCCTGTTTGCGACGTTATTACACAACACTTTGAAGACTGGTAAACGTCTTCGAGCTTTGTGGCAATTGATACATTGTCACAAACCTCGTAACAAACCGCGAGTACCTCGGCAGCCGACGTAATTTTCTAGAGTAAATTCGGGCTTAATCGTGTTTCATGCCGCGCATGTTCGCATCAAACTTGGTTTTGCTCGTTGAGAAAACAGAGGCGCCCAGTCACTTCGTGTGAGCAATCAACTGATCTGCCTAGGAGTCGAACACCAAACAACTGCCCTTAATTGAGGAGGACGGATTTAAACAGGACCAGCATGATGCATGGATCCTCATGAGCCCCCGCATCTGCGGGGCTCATGAGGATCTATGCCTTATGCAGATGGTGTACTAGCTGGTAGAGCGTGCAGTCACTTCTGACGGTTGAATTTGAGGACAGAAACTGGGTTTGCTATTTGGAACTTTTTGAATAAAAAATAAGCTCTGCACCCCCAAACTCCACCCCTCATTGAAAACTTAACAGAGTTGGAAACATTTGCAAAGGTCAGGTCAGCTCGTTCACCTCCGTACAACACCACAGGACCTTAAATCCTTGGTGTTGATTTCAGCATTTTTCTTAAAAGAACGATGTCCTTTCGCTTATAGCCTGGGGGTCTACGTGTATGTACTGGGGTGGTCTGGATGATCCATTTACATTTTGATAGTCTTTTCTGTCAGTCAATACAGTTTTTAAAAACAAAGACTGCCAAGCGTGTAAAATACATGGAAAGTCCCAACGAAAAAGGAAACACGCTTAGAAAAGACAATTACAACACAGTCTAGGAATGGTTCACATTTAAACCATTTTTTCCCCCCTTCTAAATAGAGTTGCAAACAAGTACACAATGCTCGCCCAAGAAAAGATAAAGCTCATTCTGTGCATGCTCGTACGTTTATTTCGGAAAAAAATATTAAAACACGAAATATTAACCCCTTTTCTGCTAGTGGACGCAAACCTTTTTATTTTGTAATCATCCTAAATTCAGCGTCAAAGATCCCCAGTCTATAAAGGAACGTGGATATGAAGCGGCGTCAGCAAGAGGCATAGAGCCTCATGAGCCCCCGCAATTGCGGGGGCTCATGAGGCTCTATACCTCTTGCATTGCGTGGTGCTCAATTTTTTCTCGGCAGTGAAAGGGTTAATAAATTGTGTTGTACTTGTCTACAATAAGCGTGTTTCTTTCTTTGTTGGCGCTTTCCTTACAGCTTCAGTGATTTCAACGAACAAGGTAATAATAATAATAATAATGATAATAATAATAATAATAATAATAATAATAATAATAATAATAGTAATAGTAATAATAAGTTCTTACACAGCAACAGTCTTGTGGATTACAGGAATATTGTTTACAAAGTGTGTTATTTAGAGGAACCAGAATGCGAGGTTTACCAGATCCTAGCACTCCGGCTCCACCAAATAAAATACGAGGTGAACAATTTTCCTATGATCCACAAGAGCTCTATTGCCTAAGAAGTTTATACCGCGTGCTTCTTTCTCCTTTCTAGTTTTTCGGTTTAAACAGCTGAAGTTAACGCGGCCATTTGCTTCGTACCGGACACCTCATAACTTTCGTGTGTGCTTCAGATGCAAGAAATATAGATCACTCTTCTACAGTGTCTAGTTTTCGGATAAGAAAGATATACTTGTATACATATTTCTGTAGAAAAAAAGTAACACAAACCACGCAGTAATTATACCTAGCAAGAGACAGAGAAGATGAGAAAAAAAGATTAAAGGTGATTCATGATGTCATATATTACTGCACGCCCACCTTTAGGTTATGGTCGCTAGGGTTAGAAGTTTTGTGTCTGTAAATCTTACCTTGTTTCACCAACCTTGAATATGCATGCCCTTCGAGTGGTATAATAGAGGTTATCCTTCAATCGGAAGTAGGACAAAATATATAAACATTTACCGGATTTATGCAGCAGCTCCGTCTGCAAGGGACATATATTTTCATGAGCCCATGCAGCCACAGTGGCCCATGACATTCTAGACCTCATGCTCGTAGTGAGTTGTCTTATCTACATCCCTAGTTTGTGATACGTAGCTCGTGTTAAGAATAGTACGACCATGACGAGGACTGACGCAGTTGTCCTTTTATCACTGCGTAACCGTACTTAGTTTAACCTGTTCATTGACGAGAAAATGGTAATTTGGCAACACCCAGCTGCAAGAGGTATAGATTCTCATGAGACCCCGCCTCTTGCAAAGACCAATTTGTATCCATGTTCTTTGGAAGGTTGTGTCTTCTGAGCGTTGAATGTACAAAGATTCCAGAATCAAAATATTGCGTCCAGCGGCGGGGAATAAGGGGCGCAATCTGCTGTCTTTCCTTACTACCCTTTGACCCTATGCTGATTTGTATACAACTTTCTCCTGCGGATAACCTGGACTTGAAAGTGACACTAACATACATTCGGGTTGGCAAACAAGCCGGGCGTTGACCAGCAGTTCTCTCCCTTCCCCGTCCAACTGCCGCCATTCCTGTAACTTAAAAAAAAAAAAAGAAAGAAAGAGACAAAAGCAATTTTCCTGTTCTGCTGAGCGTAAAGCTTGCTCGTCGTTTTGAGTGCCCTGACATGTTTGTTGTTGCTTGTCTAAGGCCTTTGGGCCCCACACTCATTTTACAGCAAATGTCTTGTCTACCGCCTGGAGATGGTCTTTGCATGTCGCTAGCTCGGTGTTAACCCCTTCTCTGCCCAGACTGCGATCGCAGATTGCGTTTCTAAAATCACTGTTACTGAGCGACAAAGGGCATGCATACAAATAAAGGGTCAGCAAATGCGGGTGCTCATGAGGATCTAAGTCACTTGCAACTGGAACGAGTTAAGGTTTTTTGGTATTGAAGGGTTTAACACTAACTGCAAAAGTTTTATTTTCTTGAAACTGCCGTAAAATGGACTTAGTAACATTGGCTCAAGAAGACATAAAACACCTCAGGAGACGGATCGACCATGACAGTTCAAGGGTGTTGCCAGAATAGCTTGGCGCCTAGAGGCGCCAAGCTATTCTGGCGCCACCCTTGGACTGTCATGGTCGATCCATATTTTCTGCTGCTGGCAGTGTATCAGAGCTGAGGAGGTTAACGGCCGGCCTGCTCAGCGCTAAAAAAGTTGCGTGCCGCCTCACCAAACGTTAAATCCATTCTCTCGTTTCAGCAGGCATTGTGGTCGGGCCCAGTAATGCAATAATCACAACATTTCTCCAGTGAGTTTTCTTGACACAAGCCCAGCAAGGACCATGCCCACACGCTAATACCTCGAAGAACCACTCCGTCCGAAAGGCAGAGGCAGCTGTAAATGAGTCCAGTAAGATGCACAGATTCTCATGAGCCCTGCACCCGCGGGTACCATTGATAATCTATGCCTCTTGCAGAAGTTAAAGGCTGGGTGCTATGTACAATTTAGTATGCCTCTTCCAGAAAGATCGGGGTTGTTTGCCAGAGAACATGAGAAACCGTTGATGGAGGAGACTTCTTGCAGCACTCATGAAAATCTGTTTCTTTTGCAGGTAAAAGGCTTTGGATTAGGGAGGAAGGACGGGGCAAAGGGGGAGGGGCAGGTTGGGGGGGGGGGGATGGGGAGGGCTGTGTACTTAACATCTTTGCCGGTTGTTGAATGCCTCCAAATTACGTGAATCCCTCAAAAGGACATAATGACATCGTAGAGTTGTACGTGTATCAGATAGTTTGTCCAAGGGACAGAGATTATGGAATAGCAAACTTGCACCTTGTCCTCCATAAACGTAATAGCGTGTAGAACCATCCTCATTTTGCCCTGGGGAATATGAATGTATACAAAGGCATGCAAGAGGCATAGACTCTCGTGAGCCTCGCTGGTGTCTAACTTTTAAACCAATGTATTCCCGATAAATTACACCAGGAAATACTCTACGTCCGTGATAGTTTAAGGCGCCAGGCTATTCTGCCCCACCCTTGAACTTTCTTGGTCGTTTAATCTCCAGAAACCGTTGCGAAGTTTTCAACTGGCAATTCTTCACTTTGAAATTTTCATAGGACTCGATGTGTTGTTAATCCCATCACTACCGACAAAAAGTAAATACGATCTAGCTACAAGAGGCATTGATCCTCATGACGCCCCGCCGTTGCGGGGGCGCATGAAGATCTATGCCTCTTGCTGACACCATTTTGTGTCCATACTCTATGGAAGGCTTAGGCTCTTTGGCGTTGGAATATCAAAATTTTCAGAAAACAGAACTCAAGAAGGGGTGTGAAGGGGTAATGAATTCCGTTTCAAAGAGGCATTGACACTGTGAGCAACCCCCCTCCCCCTCCCCCACTGACCCCTATCTCCACCCCCTTAGGCTGCGGAAGAACATGATGGTCGCTTGCATCAGAGAGATACAGAACCATATATTATTATATTATTATATTCTCCTTAAAGAGATGATAAGAGGTGTGTTGGTGCTTTTTTTTTTTTTTTTTTTTTTTTTTTTTTTTTTTTTTTTTTTTGGGGGGGGGGGGGGCTGATTGTTTGTTTAGTTGTGTGTTTTGTTTGTTTGTGTTGATGCACCTATAATATTAATATCGTATAGCCCCGTACAGATTTTGTAACTGTTTTTTCTGCGCTTTAAAAAAAATCATTTTATTTTTGTTTTGACTGACTGGCGAAACACATTCAATGTTCTGTTCTTATTAATTGATTGGTTTTTTTTTCCACACGCAGCGTAGGCGCGTCCTGGGTATGTCTGTGTTTGTCGGGACGTTTAGGGGACCTGTTCATAGTTCGCAATATCTCTGTTATGCGCGTTCTTGGTTTGTTTTCCAAAACTGCTGGACAAACATGTTAACTCATTCAGCACGACGCACGTATTTCCCAAATTTGGGAGGCGTCATCTAACTACTATGCACCTGTTGCAGGAGATGGATCGACCATGATAATTCAAGGCGCCAAGCTAATCTGGCACTACCCTTGAATTATCATGGTCGACCCATCTCCTGCTGTAGTGCGCTAGGGCTGAATGGGTTAACTGAACTTATGCAATTTGAATGTCATAAAATGAAAGACTTGTCTGTTCTTCTTATCCTTTGTGCGTAGGAGAGTGCCACCGATGCGCACAAGGGGCAAAAGAATACCTCTATTACTTGTGCCTGCTCCCATGGATTGGAAAAGGAACGGTAGAAAATGCTTAGTTGGAGCAAGAGAACATTGAGAACTTTATTTTTTTTTAGCAGTCAAAGTCGTTCTAGGCCAAAGATCGTCCCCGCCGTCAAAGGAACATAGACACAAAGTGGTTTCAGCAAAAGGCATAGATCCTCATGAGTCCCCGCATCTGCGAGGGTTCATGAGGATCTATGCCTCTTGCATTTGGGTGGTGTTCAGTTTTTCTTGCCAGTGAAGGAGATTAGTAATATCAGTACAACCATGAATTCACAACCAGCATGGTTACATCCTGGCCTGTATCCAAGCAGCAGCTCGTGAGGTTCCATGCTTCTCGCAGATGGTAGATGGCGCTCCTATCCAGATTGACTTGTCAAAGTTTGCCTCGGGAAGGCAAACAATTTGCAAACACTTGTCCCACAGTCTGAAGACTAGCGAAATGAATCTGGCAAACAGCGCTGCAGACAGCTACTTGGTGTGGAGTTATGTTTTCCGAGAGCTCGAAAAGCGGAGAGTGCGCCATCGCCCTCTGGAGCTAGCTTTGATTCGGCATGCCGGTGTCGGGCGCTGAATCGATTCTCACGCCAAATCGAACCGGGATCAGTTTGGCGTACGCTTACGCATACGCCAAACTGACCCGGGTTCGATCTGGTTTCAGCGTGATCGAGTCGTTTTGAAGTGTTATGCAAAAACTGCCAAGCCAAGGTAGCCGCGAGGTCGATGTTGTGTACTCTAAATTGACCCGGAGTCAATGATGCGTAGGAGGCAATTTGGCGTGTTACACCGATTACCCTGACGCAGCCTTCGGGTAAGCCCATTTTCATCAGAGACTTACAGTACATTCTGAAGAAACTTGCTTATTAAAAAAAAAGAAAATGACATTGCATCGCCTGTAGCTAGGCTAGGATCAGCAGGGGAGTTCCTCGTTCTGTCTATTCAAAACACGTACATTGCTAATAATTTTTTTCTTCGAGCCGCCTCTGCTTTTTCAGCTTACCGGCCTGGTATGTATAGTTTAGGTTATTATTCGTTCAGTCATCCCCCCCCCCCCTCCTAATATTTTGCTTTAAACTCCTGTTAACCCACACATTGTTACTGTTATCATTGACAAATACGTTGATTCAGTGCGTATTATATGTAGATACATGCACTGACATTATGAATGTATTTGCCAGTCCAAGTGTCTTATTGACTCATTCTGCCCGCGACGCACCACAGAAAGATATGGCTCGACTATGATATTTCAAGGGTGGTGGCAGAATAGCTTGGCACCTGTAGGCGCCAAGCTATTCTGCCGCCACCCTTGAACTATCATGGTCGACCTGTCTCCTGAATTGTAATGCAGTCCTCGGAGGATAAATCCAAAATGTGGGTATTTCATACCTCGGGCACAGTGAGTTAATACTGTAACTGTTTCGGATATAACAAATCGTCAAGGGACCTAGTTTTTTTTATTATTATATTCGATTCCGAAATGTATTATAAGCGAAGTGATTTACACAGAAATAGTGCTGGGACCGCTGAAAAAGTATTTGTGATGGCGGGCTTTTGTTCTATCCGACCTCGTTATAAACGTAGTCGACTGTATTTTAACTTGTGGGTTAGAACGTTTATAACTGTAACATCTTTTGTTCACCACGAAGGTGAGTTTTAGTCTGCATGTAAACCAAACATAATAACACGCCCTACAGTTTTTACGTTAGGTCGAACACTAAGTGTTTTTGGGTTTTTTTCCTGGCCCTGTGGCATTACGTACTTTAGTCCACGCCGTGTTTTCGTGACTTATGATTTTTGAGTCCTTGGCCCAAAGGAGTGTCTGAATGATCTGTGGTTTTAACCTCGGCCGACGCTTCCTCCTAGTGACCCAGTGCGCAAATGGTCATCGGGCCGACGCTGGCAGTTGCTGACCCGCGAAACGGTCGTGCGCGGGTCAACGACGGTCCCGACGTCGGCCCAAGTACCTAATGCCTTCTTGGGAAGCCGTCGGCTACGGGCGATCAGAAACGGCAGACGTGTAATATTCAATTTGTCCCCTTTTCTCCGTCCCCCGTCTAGCACTGCACGTGCTACAAGACTGAAACACTTTACAAACCAACGTCCTTGTATCTGCAACAGGCTTAGGTCTTCATCCACACTTGCAGCTTGCAGGTAGTCATGAAAATCAACGAGTCCTGCTGACAAAGGATCGGCATTCCCATTTTTACTCTTCCTAATTATGTTTATTACGGTTAAAAAAAATAAAAAAATTTAGGTCACATATGGTAATTTGAGTCATCTTCTAGTATGCTGCATTTTGTACTTGGATTTTTTTTAATTAATTATTTTGTCGTTTCATAGCTTCCACAGCATGTTTCTTCTCTGCCGATTATTTACAATATTCCCCTCTCTGCCTATTTCGTAGAAGAAGGAGGCCATCTAGACTTCAGCCTGAGCTTTGCGGGAGTGCTCGTAGTGCTAGCTCATGAAACATGGATTGCGTTGAGTGGCGCCTCCATTATCATGTTAATATTTGTCACCTTGTGAACAACTGTGGGCGATGGCGCCGACCTTCTGTCTGAAAGCGAAGACTAGCATCCGCACGTAAGTCCATCCCTGCAGGGATGGAACGATAAGGTTTCTTCTCCTTAACTCATTCGAGACGTGCTGCATCCGGACACGCGGCATGAAACCGCGTGTCCGGATGCAGCACGTCTCGAATGTGTGAATCTGCCCTTTCAAACCTGGCATACAGCAGTATGAGATGTATCGACTCTAATTGTTTAAGGGTTGTGCCAGGATAGCTTGGCGCCTATAGTTTCATCTGCATGTGATGAAGTGCATCCCTGAAGGGACTTGATGGGACTCAATTTTCTTCTGCCTTAATTAAACCATTGACCTCTGACACACTACACAGAGATATGGATCTAACTGAAAAGAGTCATTCTCTTTGTCACACATTCAGGCCTGACAAACTACAGCCAAGTGTCGGCTCCTCTGACAGTCCTGACATTCTTGAAGATATGGTCCAAGGGTGGTGCCAAAACAGCTTGTCGCCTCAAACAATTCGGACATACTACAAGATATGAATCGATTGACCATGATGGTTCAAGTGTGTTGCCATTGCCGTTTTCATTAGACCCCGCGGTATGTCTGAACTCTTGGGAATCTATGACTTGCGCAGATGAATGAGGTCTGCTGATGGAATTGTGACCTGAAGATACTACGTTGTTTTGTTTTCTTTCCTTCTTTAGTTTTTGTTCGAGTCTGCAGGGTGCAGTGTTTATCAAACTTGTAGCAGGTGCAACAATCACAATGTCGCAGTTTTGTGTGACTCAACAGACTGGCTTCGCTTAACTCATTCTACCCCAACACCGAAATCCTTAAATTTTGCCGCTGTCCTCTGAAGACTGCTTTGCAGTGCAGGACACAGATCGACCATGATAGTTCAAGGGTGATGCCAGAATAGCTTGGCGCCCATAGGCGCCAAGCTATTCTGGCATCACCCTTGAACTATCATGGTCGATCCTTATCTTGCTGTGGTGTGTCTGGGGTAGAATGAGTTAATTCAAGAACGTTGTTTTTCGTGCATTCCTGAAGCTCTTATTGTTCACAGATATTTCAACACTCATTCGAGACGTGCCTCATCCGGATACGCGGCATATGCCGCGTATCCGGACGCAGCACGTCTCGAATGTGTTAACTCAAAATTCTGTAGTTCAGGGTACATATTTCGATGATAGACAGAGGAAAGTGAAGGTCTTTTGGTGGGCAGCTGTGATGGTGCCTTGGACGATCCCGAGGAACAGAATGTCCTCGGGCTGAAATGGGATCGGGCGACGCGGACCGGAGGACCTTTCGCTGTCCAAAGTATGAGTCCATTTCCTTGCCAGAAATGCCAGAGACTGTCGAGGGGAGGAAAAGTGTAAGTTCAGATGTGGTGGACGTGAGACTGCGGATAACTTTTGTTCGCATCTTCCACACGTCTCTATTCGTTCACACCTCTGCACATTCACACTTTTGTCAATTTTAAAACAGTAATCACAACCAGAGTATAACGTGTACTTTTTCGAAACGCTTTAACTTGAATTTATGTGTCTGGAGCAATTCTGAAAAGAATAATTCATTTTGGCATTAAAAAAGAGAAATACAAGTGAACATACACTTATTTCCCAGGGAATGAAAGTGAGACCAGCAAAGCTTCACAATTTTTTTTTTTTTTTTGGTGCACTTCCCCAACCCAACCACAAATCCACGGAGGGAGATATTTGGGGATGGGGGACTGTGTGTGTGTGTGTGTGTGTGTGTGTGTGTGTGTGTGTGTGTGTGTGTGTGTGTGTGTGTGTGTGTGTGTGTGTGTGTGTGTGTGTGTGTGAGGTGAGTGAGTTGAGTGAGTTGAGTGAGTGAGTGAGAGAATGAGAGAGTGAGAGAGAGAGAGAGAGAGAGAGAGAGAGAGAGAGAGATGTGACCGCGTTTGACTCCCTCTGATTTTATCAGCGGTTGGTGTCCACTTCGATTCATCTCAGCTCCACCTCCAACGTTTCCCGCCCCACCCCCACCCCGCCCCAGTCCGACCCTTCGCCCCCACTAGCTTGTTCTTGGATGCTCCAAGCACGCACACGTCAGTTCTGTAGATTTGCTTTTTCTAGTAACCATCGTTTGCCGTAGTTTAGGAACCAAAGACATTGTCTAGTCATTACTCTCAGGCGAAATACAACTATCTACAAGAGGCATAGATTCTCATGAGCCCCCGCATTTGCGGGGGCTCGTGTGAATCTATACCTCTTTCTGTTTCATTTACATTTGATTTGTTTTAGACTGCATGATCGGTCGGTGTTTATATCTATCAGGGTACACGAGCGTTTATATGGAATCCACACGAAAAAGGTGGCTGCCAAGCGTGTAAAATGCAAAGAATTGTACCAACAAAGAAAGAAACACGCTTTGAACGGACAAGTACAAAAAAATGTATTACACTTTCGGGTTAAAACTTTTAAAAAAAAACTAGAAATGTATAGCATGCACATTTTTTTTTCTAGCGACGCGAGAAGTAACCGAAGAGATCGAGTGAGAATATCAAATCGTGGCTAAGCAGTTCACAAAACTGTTGCAACTCAAATCAAACTGCACTATGGGAGTAGGTTTTTGACCTCTAAAAATAAATGGGGAGACAACCAAATCCTGATGGCGTCACACAAAATAAAATGCTTTCTACCATCCATTTTCAGAAACAAAACAAAAAATCGTAATATATGATAAAGTTTTTTAAAGTTAGTTAGTTAGTTGGGGTTAACGCCGAGCAGGCAACTAAGGCCATCTTACGGCGGAAGTTTTTAAAAAGCTCTGCTACTCTTCTGTCACTGTTTCACCACCCTTTTCGTGGAGAACTAAAAACCAAACATTTAACACTTCTCTGAGGATACTTTATGCATTGGAATTGCAAACACACCACTCAGTCGCGACGGGGCGACCCAGGCGTTTGAAATCCCGAAAATGCAATGAAAAGAGAGTCGGTCCCTCAGGATCTTCAGGAGCTAGGCCTGTCAGATGTATTTCTACATGGTTGGGCGAGATTTGATCTGCTGGCCAGCCAGGTCCCCGCTTTTCGTGTGATCACGAAACTCGCTGTGCCAACAAGCGACAGAACTTCGGGCCGACGACTGGCCGCAGTGGGCCCCGTGCACGGCCGTGCGCGGGGCCGATTGCGGCCAGTCCTCGGGCCCGAAGATCTGTCGCTCGCTGGGATGCGAGTCGAACCGATAATGAATTCGAAGCGTCGTAGCACCGAACGCGACCCCCCTGAGACTGTGATCGCTTGTGCAGTGCACGCGCAACTAGCATCACGCAAAAATGCCGACAATCTCCGTTATTTCTTCTTTCCTTTTTTTTTTTTTCTTTTTTTTTTTTTTAACCCTTCACCGCAGACAAAAATGCGAACATCACCCAACTGCCAGTGGCAAAGAACTTCATGAGCCCCCGCAGATGCGAGGGCTCATGAGATTCTTTGCCTCTTGCTGATCCTACTTACACCCGTGCTCTTTGGATTGATGGGATTTGTAGGTATTCAATTCGCTCTGTTTTCAAAGATATAGCGTTGCGTCCGTTGGCAGTGAAGGGGTTTGGTCGCCTAGATGTAACTGAAGGAAACTGAATCTGGCTGCATAAGACGTAGATTTTCATACACCCCTTTATGCCGCACGGAATCATGAAGATCTATGCCACGTTTATATGTGGGACAAGCTGTAAAAGAAAGATTTGTGATGGATTCATCTCGGACCTTCTCCTTTTGAGGAGCACACATGTATTGAAACGACTTAGTCTAAAGAGACGCAGATCTTCACGAATTTTGCTGTTTCCCATATTCGCTGCTTGAATCTAGAAGGTTACAGCTTTGGGACCAACCGCAAAAGGTGATGTCTCTAAAACCTCAATGACCCTTTTCCTGGGAGAGAAAAAAACTAAGTAAATAAAGTACTTTGTAACCTTCCTAAAATATTAGCACTGGCAGTCTCCCCTTTTCTTTTCATTTTAAAGTAAATAAAGACATATTTCTGCAGCTACGATAGGCATAGATGTTCATGGGTTTTTCTGCTGCAGTGGCTCTTAAAAATCTATTCCCCTTGCATTTGAAAGAAATTGACTTAGGACCACATAACGAAGTTTGAACAATTCGGTGTTTGTTTGTTTGTTTGTTTGTTTGTTTGTTTGTTTTGTCCGGGAGGAGAGGAAAAGTGGAGGTATTTTCATAAGTCTGCAGTTAACTTCTTCACTGCCGAGAAAAACTTGAACATCATCCAACCGCAAGACATAGATCCTCATGAGCCATCGCGACTCCGGGGGCTCATGAGGATCTATACCTCTTGCTCAGACCAATGTGTTTCTTGGACATTGTTGGCCTTTGGTCGTTGAATGAACCAACATTTCAGAAACAAAAATATACGTAATGTGTATGTACAGTAGCATTGAACCTGAAGGGGTTGACCTCTTTGTGCAATCAGGCTCCGGCCCTTTCAACAGTACGGACGCAAGCATGCACAAGGGGTTTAAACTGAAACCCCTCTCCTCTGATAATCACGGTTTGTTGCTCTTGCCCGTTGAAAAATCTCAGCCAATGCAGGCATGTCTAACGCGTACATTTGCTCGTGTCCTTACATTTACGTTTGCTTGTTTTCTCTGAAGGCCCCCTTTCTGTAAAAAAATTAACCCCTTTGTGCATGCTGCCACTGGTCTCTCTTTTGGCTTGACTTCGCGAACGAAGATTCTATAGGGGTTGCCCACGTCGTCTGCAGGCATGTTCGTGGCTGCGGAGGCCTATTCGGGACAGGCAGGTTCGACCGCAGTGAATGCAGGGGAAGGTCTGGTCAGCGTTCTGAGTTTCGACAACTCTGTTTTTTCTCCTGAGCCGCTTGTCCTTAAGGCTAGCTCTGCGAGAGTCCTCAAAGGAGGCGGCTGCCTTGTAAATGGTGGAGCGCCAGGTGTCGCGGTCCGCAGCAAGCGAAGACCACTGGCGGTGGTCGATTTGGCAGGCACTAAGTAACTTTTTGAGACCGTCTTTGTATCTCTTTTTTGGTGCCCCTCTGTTTCGGTGTCCAGTGGCGAGCTCACCGAACAGAGTGATATTGGGTAGGCGATGATCCTCCATCCTGGAGACGTGCCCCGCCCAGCGAAGCTGGGTCCGCAGCAGCAAAGCCTCGATGCTCACAGTTTCCGCTTGTTCAAGGACCTCGACGTTGGTGACATAGTCACTCCAGTGAATGCTGAGGATGGTACGCAAGCATTGCTGGTGAAAGCGTTCGAGGAGTCGTAGTTGGCTGCGGTAGAGGGCCCAGGACTCGGAACCATACAGCAGGTGGTGAGGACAACAGCACTGTACACGCTGTTGATTGTGCCACACCCGCTTGAATAGTCGCCCGAAAGCACTGTTTGCTTTTGCCAGCCTGTTGTCCAGCTCCTTGTCCAGCTTGGCATCTGACGTGATGATGCAGGCAAGGTAGGTAAACTGGTGTACAGACTTCAGTTCGGACTCGCCGATGGTGATGTGGGGAGGGTGATGCTCTTCCTTGGGTGCCGGCTGATGAAGGACCTCTGTCTTTTTCAGACTGACCTCGAGTCCAAAGAGCTGGGCAGCATCTGCGAAGCAGGACGTGATGCGCTGCAAGGCTCTCTCTGTGTGTGCAACGAGGGCAGCGTCATCATCAAAGAGCAGCTCACGAATCAGTTGGTCTAGGGTTTTGGTGTGGGCCTGCAGTCGTCTGAGGTTGAACAGGTTGCCATCGAGACGATACCTGATGTACACTGCGTCGTCATCGTCGAGGTCCACTGTGGCCTGCGTCAACATAATGCTAAAGAAGATGGTAAAGAGGGTCGGTGCCAGCACGCAGCCCTGCTTCACACCGTTGAGAATGGGAAATGGTTCTGAAAGGTCACTGTTGAGTCTGACCTGACCTTGCTGGTCCTCGTGGAGCTGGACGATCATGCTGATGAACTTTGGGGGACAGCCAAGTCGCTCCAGGATCTGCTACATGCCTTGCCTGCTCACAGTGTCAAACGCTTTTGTTAGGTCGACAAACGTTACGTACAGCCCTTTGTTCTGCTCGCCGCACTTCTCCTAAAGCTGTCTCAGCACAAAGACCATGTCGGTGGTACTCCTGTTGGCTCTGAAGCCACACTGGCCCTCTGGGTGGTGGTCTTCAGCGATGGCAGGTACCAGCCGATTCAGGAGCAGCCTTGCGATAATTTTCCCGGCAATAGACAGCAGGGTAATTCCACGATAATTAGAGCAGGCAGACTTCTCTCCTTTGTTCTTGTACAGGGTGATGATGACTGCACCACGGAGATCCTTTGGTAGTATTCCTTTCTCCCATCAGCAGAGAAAGAGGTCGTGGAGCTTGTTGTGCAGTGCTGGGCCTCCATGTTTTCAGATCTCTGGCGGGATTCCGTCAATGCCTGCTGCTTTGCCACTCTTGAGCTGGTGGATGGCTGTGAGGGTCTCTTCGGCAGCGGGCGGTTCGTTCAATTCAACCTTTAGTGGGAGGTGTAGGATTTGGAGGATGACTGTTTCTTGAACATTGCGCTCAGCGCTGAAGAGGTCCTGAAAGTATTCCGACCAGCGGTTCAAGATTGAGGTATTATCTGTGAGGAGTGCCTGTCCATCATCGCTTCGCAGGGGACTTTGTACCAGGTGCCTGGGGCCATACACTGCTTTCAGTGCTTCGAAGAAGCCCCTGTAGTCACCGTTGTCAGCGCAAAGCTGGGTCCTCTGTGCGAGTCTGGACCACCACTCGTTCTGGAGCTCTCTAAGCTTGCGCTGGAGACTGCTGCAGATGAGTCGGAAGGCAGACTTCTTCACAGGGCAGGAAGGCTGGGCTAGGTGGGCCTGGTGGGCAGGTCATTTTCGTCAAACCAGTCTTTGTTCCTCTTTCTAACAAAGCCCACGACTTCCACAGAAGATTTTACAATAGCAGTTTTCAGTTGTTCCCATAGTGTTTCAGGGGAGGAGTCTGCTGGATCAGCTGTGTCTTTGAGCATGCGCTGAAAATCTGTCTGAAAGGCAGCTTTCTTGTCGTCACGCTGAAGGCTGGCAACATCAAGCTTTTCTTGGGGGGTGGGGGGGGGGGCTTTCTTGGGTTTCAGCTTGAGGCGGAGCCTGAGTTTGTAGCGGACAAGGCGGTGGTCAGTGTGACACTCTGCGCTGGGCATCACTCTGGTGAGGAGGACGTCACTGTGGTCCCTTTGACGCACTAGGACATAGTCGATAAGGTGCCAGTGCTTGGAGCGAGGATGCATCCAGGTGGTCTTTCGAGTGTCCTTTTGCTGGAACGTAGTGTTGGTGATGACAAGTTGCTGCTCTGCACAGAACTCCAACAGTAGGCGGCCATTGTCATTGCAGTTCCCAACCCCCATGCTTGCCGAGGACTCCTTTGCAGGCTTCAGAATCTTGGCCCACTCTGGCGTTGAAGTCGCCAAGGATGATGACTTTGTCGTCTGCAGGGGTTCTCTGTAGGAGGCTGCGCAGGTCAGAGTAGAACTTGTCTTTTTCTGCAGGCTCTGCCAGGAGGGTTGGGGAGTACACACTGAGAAGTGTGACGTATTGCTGGTGTCTCAGTGGGAGGCGCATGGACATAATGCGGTCGGAGTGACCAGTTGGTAGGTTTTCCAGCTTAGACGCAATGGGGGTCTTGACCATGAAGCCAACTCCTGAGAGCCGTCTTTCTGATGCAGGCCTGCCTGACCAGTAGAGGGTGTAGCCGGCGCCAAGTTCTTGGAATCTGCCTTCCTCCGGGAGGCGTACTTCGCTGAGCGCAGCGATGTCGATGTTTAACCTCCGCAATTCATGGGCAATAAGGGCGGAGCGACGTTCAGGGCGTCCGCTGTCTGCCGTGTCGAGCATGTTTCGGATGTTCCAGCATGCTACGTTCAGTCCGGTCGTGGTCGTCATGGGTGTGGAGCCGTTGTTTTTTCTTGTTTTCTGACCGCAAGAGAAGATGCCCGTTGACCGCGGCTAGCCAACTGGGGTTATGAGGGGATGAGCTTTGGTTAGGCCACCTTTTCTAGACCCCTCTCCGTGTGGAGCAGCAGTGCTGTCCCTAGAGAAGGCTGCTTGGTCGTTCAGGGTGTGCCGAGTGACGTTGTCATCCCCAGGTCAACATCAGGCGACCAATATCCTGAACCGCCCATGCAGGTTTGAGACTGCGGCTTACAGTGACATCTTTCACCTGCCGTTTTGCCCCTTGCCCATTGCTACAGGACTTGGAAAGGTCGGTGTCATGGTCCGTGGGCGTTTCCTAAAGCCTGCGCGGTGGAGCTTTTTGGTGGAGTGCAGGGTGCGCAGTACTTGCCCCACCCTTTAAACCCTTGGTTCGTCTGCCATGGCCTAGCAAGCTGGGACGGTGGCATCGAGGTCCTCGGGTCGTAGGTTTTATATCAGATTGTCCTTGTCCTATTCTCTGGCTCGCTCAAAAACATTCCCCGGAGACACGGGGGCTTTGATGTCAGGGTTTTCCTCCCTTAGCCTTTCCGCAGCCAAGCGGCCAGGCTTGCAAGGCAGCAGGACAATGATTTATTTTCGAGGTTCTCTCCTTTAGATCCGCCGTGTTTAGCCTGGGGGCTAGTACTGCCCAGTTTTGAGGGTCATCTCGGAGAGAATGTGGCCAGGGACCACGCACGGGCGCTCTTGGGATAGAGGGATGCTATGCTAGTCCGGAGGGATTACACACGAGGGTGCCTCACAAAGGCCAAGAGGCCCTTGACTAGGGTGATCCTGGGGGAGGCGCTTTAAGAGTTCCCCACTACCCGCACCACCAACGCAACTCGTCCCCTGGGGCCTCCACCCTTTGAGTCAGGCAGAGACCCCTTGACCTACTGGTACTGAATACAGTACTAGTGGCTACATGCACAAGGGGATTAATCAAAAATTTCAATTAATGCAGTCTGATGAATGCTTATTTTAATGTAAAATGTGTTTAAGAATAAAACTGGAGCGTTATAAATTACTGCAGTTTCATTCCCATTGCGCAAAAGATCCCCTGGCCGACGCAAGCCACCGGCTCTGCGCGGGCCAACTGCGGCTGACGTCGGCCCGATTTTCTTTGCGTACTGGGTTCTGAGTCCAAATGATCACTTCCTCTGCGCGTCCAAAAACTCTAGTTTATCTGATGAAGAGGATTGATTGATCACTGCAAGAGCTGTAATCTTTCGAAAAAGTAATTTGTTAGACGTGACTCTCCTCATTACAAGTCTTACTTTCTTTCTTTCTATTTTTTTTTTCTTTGTGTGCGAGTGTGTGTGTGTGTGTGTGTGTGTGTGTGTGTGTGTGTGTGTGTGTGTGCGTGTGCGTGCGTGCGTGCGTGAGTGTGTGTGTGTGTTTGTGTGTGCTTGCGTGCGTGCGTGTGTGTGTGTGTGTGTGTGTGTGTGTGTGTGTGTGTGTGTGTGTGTGTGTGTGTGTGTGTGTGTGTGTGTGTGTGTGTGTGTGTGTTTGCCAAAAATTTCGCCGAAAGACTCCAGAGAGAAGTGTTAGTTAACCCCATCTCCGTGTACATTATATATGTATATAAATATATATATATATATATATATAAAATGTAGCAAGAGCATTCTCAGAATTTAATGAAAAATTACATATATATATATATATATATATATATATATATATATATATATATATATATATATATATATATATATATATATATATATATATATATATATATATATATATATATATATATATATATATAGTGGAAGGCTTTAAATGATAGGTCTGACATTCCTTCTCTCCCACTACCCTCTCCTTTCTAGAACTAGTGAGCGATGCAGTCACAAAAAGGACAGCTGTGGTCCTGATGACACAATGCGAGCTTACCAGTCTGGAATTCCATGGCATTAGCACAGCATTCTCAAAATTAAATGAAAATTTATATATATATATATATATATATATATATATATATATATATATATATATATATATATATATATATATATATATATATATATATATATATATATATATATATATATATATATCGGTACACTTAGCAGTAAGGATGCATGCACACAGCAGTAACGATCTCATGACTGGCAAATTGAGAAATACGCTGTTCATAATGATGTCTTCTGACTATCCCGAAGAGCTTGTTCTGCCTTGAGAACCAGTGGTCACCTCGTTCCTCCTTCAGATGTCGCCGTGCCATTTCTTGGTATACATATTAAAAAAAAAAAAAAAAAAAAAAAAAACACCAATAAGAAGACATCCCGCTCTCGGTCATTTTTTTCACCCAGAGGGTTAGGAACGCGGCACCCAGTCTTTGGAACTCCCTTCCTGCGCCTCTTCAGTCCGCTTCCAGTTTCCATTCACGATTTGTTTCTTGTAATGTCTTTCCCTGCGCCACGGGCATGAAATCTTTTCACGGGGTTTTAAATTGCGCGCAATATAAATGGACATTGAATTGGATTGGATTGGGCTTGATTGGATGTGCATTAAATCTTCATCGAATTAATCTTATCATCTTAAGTAGATTTCACTCATTTACGTCCAGCTTACTGGGTCATGTCCTCCGAATTAAAACTTGTTACAGTTCAGAAGAGAGATCGACCATGAACGTTCAAGGGTGGTTCCAGGATAGCTTTGCGCATTGTGGAATGGTCCCAATTAGCATAATCGGGTACACAAACGATACGCCCATCGCGATTCATCTATCTCCTGTGAGTTCCAGGAAGTGGCTTTTAGCTAACTGATTAATGCCGAGTGTCCGAATGCGGCACGTCTTGAATGAGTTAAAGCAAGCAGACGCACTTACTCATTTAGTTAACCCTTTCAGCACGAACACACTACAGCAGGAGATTGATTGACCATGATAATCCAATGGTAGTGCCAGATTAGCTTTGCGCCTGTACATAGTCGTTAAGTAACACTTCCAAAATTTGGGAAATGCGCCCATGGCGCTAAAAGGGTTAACCCTTTCACTGCCAGCGATTACGAATCGCGCTTTTGACACGAATGCACGACATTCGGTTGAAGAACACAGATGTAAATATGACCAAATAGCATTATAGAACATAGGTTAACAAGAGAACATAAACCATCATGAGCCCCCGCGACTGCAGGGGCTCATGAGGGTTTATGTCTGTTGTAGTTGTGTAGAGCTTGCCTTGCCCCTGCAATTTACGGGGTTACGATTATATAATATATAATGCCATTTACTGAACATTGATCCTGGTTTGACTCGAAAGAAAGTCTACAAAGACTTCTGATACGTGGGGTGGAGCGCGTATGGGCTGAGATGGCACTAAACTGTTTTCTGCAATGTGAAGGAACGTTCTATTTTTGTGAAAAGCTGGATTTTCATTTTAATGCAATGAGCATCTCGCTATGCTGCCTTCTGCCTTCAGAGGGCAAATTCGTTCCGGTATGCGCAAAACAATAATAATAATAATAATTACGGTATTTATAATGACGACATCACGCACTTGGCACAGGAATGGAAAGAGGAACTTTGCTGTATTGCTAGACGCAGCAGCCATGAAAGAGCGCAGGAAAAGCTGTCTGGCAGCGGTGGTTCCCCCTTAATTACTTTTTGCCACCTCTCCCCGCCGCAAGAAAGCGTCGTCTCATCCCAGTGCCCAGTCAGAGGGAAAATTGCCCTAGCCCGTCGCCTACATAGCTCGCGGCCAATTTACCTCCACTCAGAATGAAGCCTGCCGCGGAGACAGCAGGAACAACAACAAAAAAAGAATCCCGTGCACGTGCAGCGACGGATTGACAGAGGCATAGAGTGTTACAGGCCCCAGCAGCAAGAGGGAGGCATTATATGTTTATATGTTCTCGAAATCCCCAGCAGCAACAGGCATAGATCCTAATGAGCCCCTGCAGTTTGCTGCAGGGGCTCATGAGAATCTATGCCACACGCTTGCCTCATTCATATACCTGTCTCGTGCGGACCTATGCCTCTTGCCAGGACGTGAAGCTGGCCGCAGAAAGACTGAAATTGAGTGTAGTTTCACGGACACGGCGCTAGAAGAAAAGTGTGTGTGTGTGTGCTTGGGTGGAGAGGGGTGGGGAGGCTTTAGTTGGAGGAGAGGAGGCAGGAGGCTTAAGTGTGGGGGGGAGGGGGGAAGGGGACGATATGTGACAAAACACTTGAATGCAAGGGAACGCCACAACGCTACTAATTTGTAAGTGGCATAGAACCTCGCGAGCCCTTTCACGCCTATGGATGTACCTACACCTTTGCTGATTCGTGATTCATGCGAGACGTGCCGCATCCGGATACGCGGCTGCAGCCGCATTATTCAGATGCGACGCGTCTCGGATGTGTTCATTTACACCCGCAATAGTAGCAATCACTTCGGTGCAATTGAATGCCACTAATCTGCAAGAGGTATAGAGCTTTATGAGCACCTTTAGGCCTACAGAGGCTCTTGATGATGTACGGCTCTTGTTGATTCTTAACCCCTTCCATGCCAGCGATCACGGAATTCGCGTCAGAAACCAATGCACACCAATCGACATTCGCGAAGAGAACACAACTAAATGGGACCAGAAACAGACATAAGGAAAAAAACATAGGACCAACAAGAGACATAAATCCTCATAAGCGCCCGCGTCTGCGGGGGCTCATGAGGATTAATGTCTCTTGCAGGTGGTTAGCGTTCGCCTTGCTCCGGCAGTTAAGGGGTTAATAGACGGATCCATTTCTTTCGCGTGCACATTTGGCTCCGCCCCTTTAGTCGGAGTCCGGCAAGTGTGCTACCGTGCTTCACGGAAAACAGCGCGCGTGTAGACTGCTAGCATAGTAAAGCGCGCTGTTCGACGTTGATTTTTTTTTTAAACCATTTTTATGATGGCATATTTTCTAAAGCATAACATTATTGGAGCTGTAAAATAGTCAGTACAAACTAGGTATTGGGTTTAATCAGCACAGCAAGTGGGGATATTGTCAGTCTAGAGATTATTTAGTTATGGAACCCTAAACTTTATGAAATGCGCAAATCGTCTCATTTTCACCAAATCAGGTTGTGATTTTTTATAAACTATAAACGTTAGAGCTTTGAAATTTTGAACGAGCACACATTTTTATGCGCTCTTGCCGACGGTAATATTAGTTTGGTTTTTTGTTTTTGTTTGTTTGTTTGTTGTTGTTTTCTGTCTGAAATTATGGGTGATCCTAACTACATGTGGGCGTACACCGCTACTGAGTCTCTAAAAGAAATTCTCGCTCAGGTAGTTCACTATTCTGAAGTCTTTATGAAAACGTCTCCCCCTCCCCCCCCCTACCTCACCGCCACCACCACCCCCGCCCTCCCCCTGAGAACTGCTGCTAGTGCTAGTCTATTTGCATCAATGAGGCGTCTCTCACCCCAGCCATACGGGGTCAGCGTACATACACAAATGCTTCATACACAACTGACAGATCTACGATCCAATTTAGCAGACCAAATGTAAGTACAAGCGATCAGGTCAATCTGTGAATACTGTGGTGGAACACCGAAAAGCAGAAATTTTACTTTCGAACATACTTAGTGATGTCTTGTGATTCTCCCAGGGTGCAGCTGACCATGTGGCCGACCGAAAGCTTTATCCATTCTTTCATGTTTGCCAGTCGTGATAAATTCTTTGGGAACGGAAACAAATTCTACACCTGGATATCGATTGGGGTATCAGGAATCTGATTTACACTCCCCATAACAATAATGTTTTCCAGGCTTTTCTAACACCGCCGACATTAGCTAAAATACACATCGATGCTCTCCCATGCTCCTCAAGCCTACACATGGGTTGTTTTGCCGTATTTTCACTTGGCGCTCAAAAGCACATGGTTCTACGGCGCTTTGATTGGTCGAGAGGCGAACGCGCGCTAAGTTTGACTGACATTTCACGCCAAGAATTGGTCGGTCTATTATACCCGTGTCCTTTGACACAATAAATCATTAGCTCCTGCTTGAGATACCTCTGGGGAACTGGGAATTACATGCGCCGAGCACCGGTGGTTCGTATCGTACCTGCATGACAGATCTCTGCGCATTTCACTTGCAAATTGCATATCAGATAAGAAGTCCTTGATTTGTGGAGTGCCTTAGGGCCCACGTCTTTTTTCTTTGTACACCTCTCATCTTGGGAGGATCATTCGCGAGCAGTGTCCAGCATCAGTCGTTTGCTGATGACTCGCAAATTCACAATGACTTTCTCGCAGATCCTTCCGCTGCCCGTGCTGCTGTCGCTCGATTAGAGTTTTGCTGTTCGGCAGTGAAGTCATAGATGGGCATGTTGAAGCTTAATGACGGCAAAACAGAATCTATTCTCTTTGGACCCAAAGCCAGACGTGAAAAGGCAGCTATTCACAGCGTTCCTGTTGGTGACGCTGAAATCCCTTTCATGGACATGGTGCGTGACCTTGGGCTAACTCTTATGCTGATCTCAACATGACGGCCCACATCAACAAACTGGTGAAAACTGCTTCTATTTTCTTCGCTGCGCCTGTATCTGACAAAGTCAACTGCAAATTCCGTTGCAATAGTACTGATCATGTCCAGGTTGGATTACTGTAATTTTAGCACCTATTGGGGACTGCCTGCAACTCAACTTGACCACCTCCAGAGAATACAAAACACAGCAGCACGCATGACTCCGGCACCAAACCTACTGATCACATGAGACCGGTCCTCAGAGCCTTCCGCTGGCTCCCTGTGCAACGTGCAACACAGGCTTGGTTATAAAATCCTGTCTCTGCCTGCACAAGTATGCGCCTGATTATCTGCAAGAACTCATCCCAACCTACACCCCTGCTCGTTCTCTCCGCTTCAAGTCTCAGTCCCTGCTGGGTCTGCCCAGCTTGGGGGACACCAGCAAGAAACGCTATGGCTTCAGGTCCTTCAAGAATGCTGTTCCAAAGCTGTGGAACTGAGTCTTTGAAAACTGCAACCTTGCTGCCTTCATTTCGAAGACAGTAGAAGACACATTTCTTCAGCCAATTGAACTGACTGTGTTTTTTGCTCTGTTCTCTTCTGTCGCTCTGCCCCCCCCCCTCCCCCTTTCAACTTGGTCCTTTTCTCTCTCCTGTACAGAACCTCTCCCCACCAAAGCACCATTAGCATTCTACCATAGGATGGATATAGGCGCTATACCAATGAACATCATCATCGTCCTTTGGCGCCGTTCATGTTGCCGAGGAGTAAGCATGGCTTGTTGCCCGTGGCACTGAAAAGGAAGGGCATATTTTTTAAAGCCATTCCATTCCATTGGGTCATTCTTGACTTTTAATCCCCAACTTAATTAGGACAATAACTGTTAAACCCTTGTTCCAGATTGTTTGGGAACTAAAAGCCATGGATGACCAAATGGGATGATCTGAAAAAGATTAAAACAGAGTAAGACGATTAGGCCCATTCAGTTGGAAACGCCACGCTAATCGGGCTTGAACTTTGATGCCCGATCCATTTTCCTTCATAGTCTCTACATACGCGTCCCAGATTGTGAAAGTGATGAGCATACTGTTATTATTAACTCATTCAGCCCGACGGCCGTATTTCCCAAATTTTGGAGGCGTCATCTAATGACTATGCACCAGTTGCAGGAGATGGATCGACCATGATAATTCAAGGGCAGTGCCAGATTAGCTTGGCGGCGACAGACGCCAAGCTAATCTGGCACTACCTTTGAATTATCATTGTCGGCCCATCTCCTGTTGTACTGCGTCAGGGCTGAATGGATTAAGGATTAATAGTTAAGCCACCCTCATCAATGGTGTACACTTTCACCTCGTTTAAAATAAAATATGTCTGCACGCACACAGAACTTCTGAAATAAATATAACTTTCTGTTATATTGCAATTGACATGCGTTTCAGGCCATCTGCACTCAATCTGTAGTTCGTATGTCCCTAAGCAAGTTCAAAGGAATTGTGCTTCAGACGGCTTTCGTTGTTATTTTCTCCGAAGTGTAAAATCATTAGCTTCCCTAAGGCAAACGTTTTGACACTTTCACATCCTGCAACGCGTTTGTTTTCTTTTGTAGTTTAGGTGTCGAAAGAGTCGACTGTCTCATATCGAAAAATCGTCAGCATAAACTGGGGTTCATGGAAGATATGAATTAGCCACGGAAGTATACGAGTAGTGACTAGTGACTTCCAACCGCCAAACTGATTCACCACTTCCCATGTTCTACAGTAACTTCTACCCACACTCTTCCCATTGTCCTCTACCTTAATGTGATGATGATGATGATGATGATGATGATGATGATGATGATGATGATGATATAGTAAACTCCGGATATAACAGATTGCCAGGAGACCCCATTTTTCTTGTTGTTATTACCGAAGTTTGTTATAAGCGAAGTAATTTACATAGAAAGAGTGCCTGTACTGACCTTTAAAAAAGTTCTCGGTTTTCTCCTACCTTTGTTATATACGACCTTGTTGTAGAAGACGCAGACTGTATACAAAATATAATAATAATAATAATAATAATAATAATATACGACCTTGTTTTAAACGAATCAGATTGTATATAAATAATACTATAATATAATAATAATAATAATAATAATAATAATAATAATATAATAAGTAGTAGTAGTAGTAGCAGTAGTTGTATATATGCAAAGGATGTGTGGACTGTAGCCATCACAGTCAATCCATCACCCACAAATGGAGTTGAAAATGAAAAGATCAGTCTTGTTTACAATACATTTTAACAGCTTCGCTGTAACGATCGTCCTTGACCGACGAGATTCGACACACAACCAGAATTAGGTATCACGTTGGACAAAGAGCATTATGGGAGATCTTTGAAGAGAGGAACATCACATATATCGAAGACTAGAGACGATGGTCACAGACAGATGCAAAGGCACCGGGAAGTGGCCACACAGCATGTTAATATGTTAATAAATGTTTTACGTCGAAAGTTTGTTTGTTGACTGGTTGGATGGCTGCTTGGGATAGCTTGGTTGGGCTTGGTTAGGTTAAAACAGGTGTTGTTGGCTGGTTGCTTCGTTAAATCGATTTGGTTAGGTTAGGTAAGGTAAGGTAGCCGGGTTAGGGTAGGTATGGATGGTTTGGTGTAGGTAGGTTTAGTAAGGTGGGTACGTTTGGGGCTGGTTTGAGCTGGGTTGAGTTTGCTGTTGGGAGAGGTGGTCATAACATTTCGTGCATTTACACTTCTCTCTCTCTCTCTCTCCTCTCTCTCTCTCTCTCTCTCTCTCTCTCGCTTCCATAACTATCTGCAAGCTTTGCTTTCAATACGTAGATATCATTGTTAGTAATGTACCCATTCTACTGCTGTGTATGTCTAGTGCTGCTGTGTTGTTGCTTTTTTTTCTTTTCTTTTTTTCTTCCTTACCATGCTCCCCCTCCCCCAACACACCCGTAGGCGTTGGTCCTATACATGTATTAATGTAATGTAATTGTTGTGTTGTAGAGGTAGCAACGGCAGATTTGAAAAATGGCATTGCCTCTGGCATTGTTAATATATTTACCGTTGTAAAATAAAGATTCATTGATTCATTGATTCATTGATTCTCTCTCTCTCTCTCTCTCTCTCTCTCTCTCTCTCTCTCTCTCTCTCTCTCTCTCTCTCTCTCTCTCTCTCTCTCTCTCTCTCTCTCTGTCTCTCTCTCTCTCTCTCTCTCTCTCTCTCTCTCTCTCTCTCTCTCTCTCTCTCTCTCTCTCTCTCTCTCTCTCTTCCCCCTCCTTCTCTCTTGCACATCACATTCAATTCTGGCCGCAGCAGGTCAAATTAGGTTTTCTCTCTAGCTTCCAGCCTTGTCTTATTTCGTATCAGACAGGCATGCATACTTAGCCCCGCGTTCACCCCTGTGCTGTCTTTTTGGCGTAATCGTTTCAAGCGCAAAGCCTGCCCAGTCACTCACCAGCCACCCATAGAAACAGTCTTCAAATAGCATAGATTGACATGGACCTCCGCAGCTCAAACCATGTGTCTATGGCTTCATCATAGGACAGCCTCTTTTATCAGCAAAAGGTACCGATTCACTGAGACTCTGCGAATTTTTCTCTGTTGACCTAGATCGTCTGTTCGAATTAAGGTGACATTTCCGGCTTAACCCTTCATGTCTGGTTACAGAAGAACCCAACTGCAAGAAGCATATAAATTCATGAACTCCCGTAGTCGATGGCGCTCATGAATATCTATGTCTCTTGCTACAGCCTCATTCATCCCTATATGTCTAGGACGAGACCGAGCTATCCGACACTTCGTCTGCGAAGTTTTCAGTGACGTCTGACAGTGAATGCATGAACCCTATTAGTGCAGACATACCGTCCACAACAACTTGGTTAGTTAATTATTAGGGTTTTACGCCGAGCAGGCAACTAAAGCGGTCTAACGGCTGGAAGCGTAAAAGTCTGGCCAGCCAGACTAAGAACTTTGTCTTAAACAAGATGCAAATGTATCCTAAAAATATTTCTTGATTGACCTTATTAGTTCTAATGCGTTGCCAGAATAGCTTGGAGACGATTCTAGCACCACCCTATAGAACTATCAAGGTCGGGCTGCCCCTCTTTCTAGGGCAGTACCCAGCTTGGGCGATTTTTCTCCTTTAGGACTGAATAAGCTAGTCCTACCAAAGATACCCTACAATAAAATTGCGACGTGATCTGGTGCAGCAGTGTGCTTGTTCGTTACAGACGCATGACCCTACGAAGTGATCTGATACGGAAGTGTGTTCGTTTGTTGCAGACCTGGCCAATAGCGAGCGTTTCAAACGTGATGGTGACTGCATCTTCATCCACGAGGAGCTGATTCAGAAGGGCGAGGAGAACATGGACTACGACAGGCGGCTCAGGCTCCGTAAGTCTTCGCCGGCCTCAGGCCTCGGTTGCTTGAGCGGAGCTTACTTCCTGTGCAACCCAATGCGCAAAAGGCCATCGGGCCGACTTCGACCGCCGTTGGCCTGCGCACGGCCGTGCGGGGGTCAAGGGCGGTCGACGATGGCCTTTTGCGCATTGGGAAACCGGTGCCCTCCGCTTTAGCGGAGCGTCCTGCTAAGTGACTTGCGTAGAGTTAAACTCACTCACGCAACTATAGCCACCGGTTTCGTTCATGCAACCCAGTCAGTCGTCTTCGGCACAGTCAGAAGTTGACGTAGCACAGAGCAAGATAACCTACAAGAGTTACGCCCCCCCCCCCCTCTCCCCCCTGACAGCAATAATAGGTTCGGAACCATTGTCAAGGGACATAATTGCCCAGCGCAGGCTAAAGATAGGAAGTTCATTTTTGGGAAAAGCAAGAATAGCATTGTTATTTGACCAAAAAATCACACTTTTCGCAAAAATGGACATGCTGTGTTTTGTCTTCACGGGGCTGATAACTCTTGTAGGTGTCTCGGTCTCAAATTCACTTTACTTCGTACAAGGCTTAGATTCGGTCAGTTTTCGTCATTGTTCTTGTTTCTGCTATATTTCATAGGTAATAATTTGAAATATCACTTTACCTCGTGTATAAGATGAAATGAATTTATGGCTAACGCCAGATCGAATGTTTTGAAATTCACTTAACCTCATACAAAGCAGTAAACTTAGGATATGGCAAAAAGCGAAGGGACTCTGAAAAAAATCGTGTTGTTATATCCGAAGTTTGCTATAAGCGCATTAATTTACATCGCAAACATGTGGTCAGGACCTCAGAAAAGAGTGTTATAATATATATGACGTCTGTTGCATCCGACCTCGTTGTAATCGAAGTCGGCTGTATATGAGATAAAGTGAATTCAAAATCACTCTTGCGTCAGCCACCCCTGTGAAGTTTATACCGCCGTGTGAGATGGCCTTAGTCACCTGCTCGGTGTTAAACCTACATAACTAACTAAAATGCAGCCAGTCGCGGACCTGGTTAGATTTTGCAATACGTTGTTACATCAGTTGGACAAATCAGTTAAAACAATTTCAGTGTTACTCAGTATTGTAGGACACAGTTCACATAGTGCAGCTAACGTACTCTCAGTGAGCAAAAGGTCCTCAGGCCGACGTCAGTGTGTGTTGGCCCGTGTATGGGCCAACTCAGGCTGGCGTCTGCCTGCGGATCATTTGCTCACAGAGCGGCCGCAATCAGCGTGGCAGCGTCATGCGAGAGCAGGACTGTGTAGGCCAAAATAAAGACGATAGTATAATGTTCTGAATGTCATCATTTGTCGACGCCTTTATCGATCCTTGTGCATTGTTTTCAGGATCATTAATTTTATTCATTGTGCTGAAGAAAACGAGTGTCTTTTTTCATGTCTTCCTAAACCAGATTCTGCTTTCCAATTAGAATGTCGCAACTGTGGTTTTATTTTCTTAGAGCCTGTATTTGTTGACCCTTTCACTGTTGTCAGGCAGCTTGAAATTATGTCTCTCACAGATTCACTGCCCTCTTCACTAGTGAGGATACATTTGAAACGAACGTCTGCCGAACAACGGACGACAGCGAAATCACGGCGGATAATCACGTTGTGATATAAGCATAGACAACACTCCAAACATCTCCAAGAGACATAGATCCTCATGATGATGTATGTCTCTTGCATATGATTTGACTGTTGTCCGTCCGTCGTGATTTCGCTCTCGTTCCTTGTTGCGAGTCGTTCGTTGCAAACAAAACCGCAGTTACTATTATCTCGCCGGCCTGCCGAAGGTGTACACATATGATATGTGCATGAGGCCAGCAAGAGGCATAGATTCTCACGAGCCGCAAAAGGGAACGGGTTACAATCAAAACCAGGAACTTTCCTTTGATGCCTTATTTGTCTCAGAAGTTCATTTTACTCAAGTTTTTAGTTTTCAGCTTTTGTGATTGAATCAGGCAAAATTGGACATTACCTAATGCACGAAAGTTTGTCTATGTCATATATTATTGTGCATGAGGTAATATATAAGCTTCTATCTTTTCTCTAGATTTGTCCCGGACTGTGGTTGGCTGCAGTATTGCGGCAGCAGCTATTCAGCTGGGTGCCCTCGTGTCCTTGATGTGTGGGGTGTGGCCTGGAGGGTGTGACCCCGTCAAGCGGCCTTGCCTCTATCTCTCCACCTCCCTGCTCCTCATGTTGGCCAGTGAGTGAACGCGTCAATTCTTAGCTCGTAGACCGAAGCCCACCCCCCCCCCCCATACCGCCCCCCCCACCCCCCCACCCCCCACACACACCCTCCTCCCCCACCCCCTCACCCCTCCCCCTCAAACAATCAAACAATATATATGTGTATATATATATATATATATATGTGTGTATATATATATATATATATATATATATATATATGTATATATATATATATATATATATATATATATATATATATATATATATATATATATATATATATATATATATATATATATAGTTAACTCATTCAGTCCGACGCACGTATTTTCCAAATTTTGGAGGCGTCATCTAACGACTATGCACCTGTTGCAGGAGATAGATCGACCATGATAATTCAAGGGTAGTGTCAGATTAGCTTGACGCCGACAGGCGCCAAGCTAATCTGGCACTACCCTTGAATTATCATGGTCGACCCATCTCCTGCTGTAGTGCGTCAGGGCTGAATGGGTTAAAATAAATAAATAAATAAATAAACACACACACACACACACACACACACACACACACACACACACGCACGCACGCACGCACGCACCACACACACGCACACACCACACACACCAAAACAAACAATAATAAAAATTTTAATAAAATAACAGAGACCCCGGGCGGGGTTAGTCAGTTCTAGGACCGTATAAGCTCATGCCCAGGGACTTCAATATTAACGCGTTCGAGACGTGCGTGCCGCATCCGGATAGGCGGTTTAAAGCACGTCTCGAATGTGTTAAAACTTTTTTTTTTAATCTGGAAAACAGCAGTATTGGTGCTTATACACCACTGGCGATTATAGTTTAATTTGAATCTTTAGAGCCTGTCTGTGTATAGATACAGACATGTAACATGTGTATTTATTCTTACAAAGACAGATGCAAAAGCTGGCTTTGATATGCTTCTTTCTTCTTTTTCTCTTGGAAAAAAGGTAGGTGCAAACTCTGCGTGATTTTCATGTGTTTTAGAAATTTGAAAAGATTTCATTGAAGGCTCTGGCTTAGTGTTTTCCCACTTATTTTAATCTTACGATATTCCTATGCGTCAGTTTAGTACGGCAAAAAGCCTACGGGTGTGAAAAACTGATTTGCAATAGAGCTGAATGAATCTGGAAATTATGGAATGTTTCCTGACAGTTATTACTCATTTCTGTCCTGCAGTGGGAGAAATTGTAAATCAGCTGTCTTTTGCCCGCAGTCTTTTTCAGCAAGATTGATAGTAACGGGCTTTCTTGTTCACACTTTGTACTGCACAGCCCAGCCTGTATATTATGTTCCATTTGTGTACAGACCAAGAAGAAGCTGGACAAATACAGAGTTATGCCCCTTTCTCCCTTCTTTATTCCACAAATGGCCAGCACGTGACAAGGACAGCCAAAAGTACACGGCACTCCCCAGCAGTAGCGGTCTAAATGGGCATAAATAAAGCAAGCAAGAGGCAAAGAACCTTATGGACCATGGCGACTGCGGGACTTGATGAGGTTCTTTGCCTCTTAATGTTGTGCTGTGCCGGTTTGCATTAGGCCAGACACATGATTAGTGCTCGTCCGGTTTTCTAACATAAGAATTGTTCAAAGTACAAAATAGTATACCTTGCTTCGCTTCAAAATCCGGACCAAAATGGTGACTGCCAAGCGTGCAAAATGCAGAGAAGAACCCAACGAAAAACGAAACACGCTTAGAAAGACAGTTACAACATAATTATTAACCACACAATTAAACGGTTTTACATTTCCGTGCAAATTACAATACTAACCCATTTAATCCCAAGGCCGCATGTCCCAAATTTTAGAGGTGTCAGTTACCAACAATGAACCAGTTCCAGGAGATGAATCGACCATGATAATTCAAGAGTAGTGCCAGATTAGCTTGGCGCCATATGATAATTCAATGGTAGTGCCAGAATAGCTTGGCGCCTGATGGCGCCAAGCTAATCTGGCACTACCCTTGAATTATCATGGTCAGTCCACCTTCTGATGTCATGCGTTGGGGCTAAAAGGGTTAACCCGCTTCTTCGTGCAGCCACAGGTTCTGTAAACATGACGGGTGGCTGCATACATGTACAATGGGGTTAAAGCATGGTGTACGCCTCATCTTCTAAGGGTTTTTTTTTTTCTTTTCTATTTTCAGCCATGTCCGCCATGGCTAGCGGCATCTGCTTCATCGCTCTGCGAGACCTTGACAACACGACCTTCACTGATAGCAAGTTCAAGGCCGCGTCCTTGTTCCCGCCCCCGCCTCCAGGCGACGCCAACCAGAACTATCACTGGTCGTTTATGATCCACTGGATCGCGACGGGTTTGACCCTGGTCGACAGCTTCGTTCTCCTCTGTCTCCTGCGAAACAGCTACGAGACTGTCAACGAGAAGGTCAAGCAGTACAACCGATACAACAACATTTAAAGTGTCTAGAAACTGGAGCTCGCAAAAATCACAAGAGTTGAAGAGAATCATGTACATAATATACTTGTATAGTATGTGTGTGACGGTCTGTGATTTTGGACCTTACGGATTGCAGCCGTACGGTCCAAAATCACAGACCAGCACACGTGTGTATCGGCTATACTGGAGAACTGGAGTGCACGTGCCGAACGACGAGACTTCTGAAGGAGAGTTGGTGAATTACAGTAACCGAGTTTGATTCTGCACAGAAAGTTTGCATATTCAGCATGTCGATTATATGATCTGTCTTTGAAATTCATGAGAAAAAAAAATGTGTGGTTTTACTGCGATTATCGAAAAGCAGTTCCAGCAAATTTGATACTGAGTAAAGATGAAGAAAGCTAGGTAAATGGCAGCATTCACACCAAAAGTATGAACTCGGCACATTGCATAGGCACTATACCTTTAACTAAGGTGTACGCTCAAATGTTTTATTCGATTACTTTCACATTTAGTACGTATTTTGTCTCTTAATTTGGCCCGAAGAGCTTGCCACAGCCGCTACTTGCGATATCCACAGTAAACAAAAGGTCATCAGCCCGACGTAGGTCCGACTGACTGAGTACATTTTGCTCATCAGGGTCTTTCACAGCAATAACACTTTAATTTAATTTCTGGTCCTAGAGTTGTCATTGTACAGCTAAGGCGGACGTCAATTTAAGAACCCTTTGCTCCCTGTTGGTTCTCTTTCACTTCCAGCTTCTCCCGCAAAAAGGATCAGAAATTAAATGAAAGTGTTATTGTGTGCGCAAGGCTGTGCGCGGGCAAACTAAGGCAGACGTCAGGCCGAAGACCCTTGCTCGCTGGTTCAGTGGTTTAACGTTTGGTGGTTTAAAGCAATAAATATAACTGTTAGTATTGGCTTTCAATGTCTTAGCCACTTTGTTGCTAATTTTTGGTTATCTATTTTTTTTTCCCGATAAACGAATCAGTAATATGAAATGTAGTCTGCTGTCTCTGCTCGTGTCTGGCTACAATGTGTAGTTTTGCTCAGCTAAGTATAATGCCAATCTCATGCTGATGGTCTTCTTTGCAATTTGGCAGTGAGAGTAAAGCAGCTACATTGTGACACTACACATAGCTCATGTTGACAATACAATAAATAGTCATAATTAAATGTAGAAATAATAAACAATCATTCCATCAGATTTAATTCATTCAGCGACGACACACCACAGCAAGACATGGATCGGGCATGACAGTTGAAGGGTGGTGCCAGAATAGCTTGGCGCCCATAGGCGCCAAGCTATTCTGACACTACCCTTGAACTATCATGCTCGATCCGTCTCTAGAATTGTAACACAGTCCTTCAGAAGGCAACTTCAAAATTTGGGGAGTTCGGTCCTGGCGCAAAATGTGTTAAATTAACTGTCTTTTAAAATCGTAATATGTTGTGTTAGCGTCGTTTCTTAGTTAATATTGTGTACTGGCACGCAGATTTCAAGTTCAGGCATTCAACCTTACGAATTTGTAATTTGGTGCACTAAAATAATGTTCTAGAGCGATTTGTTTTGGTGTATACGTGTATATAAAAAAAAGCTTTATTCTGTCTGGATTTCAACATGATACTTCTAACAACAGCACGTGACATTGCAGTGTGAGTATTTGCTGGCGTGTTTTTGTTTGTCAACAGATCAATATTTGTTCACTAACTTAATTTGTGTGTGTGTGTGTGTGTGTGTGTGTGTGTGAGTGTGAGTGTGTGTGTGTGTGTGTGTGAGTGTGAGTGTGAGTGTGTGTGTGTGTGAGTGTGTGAGTGTGTGAGAGTGAGTGAGATAAGACGGAATGAAGCAAAAGGTTCTAAGGACGCATTGAAACGAACCCGTTCCCCATCGGTAGCGCTTTATCTCGAGGTGATTCCTGCTGGAATCACATCGATTAAAAAAAAAGCGCTACCGACGACCAAAGGGTTAAAACAACCTCTGCAAGTTTTATATAGGCTTGTAAAGTATTGACGTCTCAATTTGAAGTTCTTTTGCGTAAGGACCCCACCTGGGTCTGCCCTGGGGGAAATGGGTGGGGTTAACTACTTTTTAGTTCCCAGGGTCACCCCTGGTCAGCCCCACAGGGTGGGTTTTCCTCTCTATTCTGGGGCATGTGTTTCTGTCTACCCTTTGTCCATTCACCTGTATTTGCCTTTTTAAAACTCTCCCTACTGTCTGCGCTGCCTGTAGCTCTTGATATTGGATGTGTGTTGCTAAATGGTCTTAGCTTTATTTAGGCCCCATGTGTTAGGTTTATTTAATGTGTTGGACCGGCTGGCGACATACATTCAATGTTCTGTTTAGGTTTTTTTTTTTTCACAAGCAGTGCAGGCACGTCCTGAGAAAGTCTTGTTGCTGTCGGGACGTTAAGCAATGTACAATCAATCAATCAATCTTTTATGTGAACCCCGTAGCTGCCGGGACTAGGCGGATCTTACCCATCTGCAAGAGACATAAATCCTCATGAGCCCCCGCAGTCGCGGGGGCTCATGAGGATTTATGTCTCTTTTTAGACCTGTGTTCTTTGTGCCCACTTTTGGTCCCATTTCATTTGTGTTTTTTCGCGCGAATGTCGGTCAGTGTGCAGTTATCTCAGACGCGAAATCCGCGTCCACTGGCAGTCAAGGGGTCAATAATTATTACCATGTGCTTTTTTCATGTTACGAAAGCGTGGTTTATTTAAATGTGTGTCCTGGACTGTTCGTTGCATAATCAACTACAGATCGAATCAGCCACCTGGGGTAGAGGTGCTCCAAGACAGATTATGTAGTCCAGTTACGCAGCGATCATCCCGCCTTGCCTCTGGTGCATGCTATAAAATATAATACAGAATGATTGTGTTAATGTACTGGAGGACATTTGTCTTCAATTAAACTAAATATGACACATGATAAGTTTTTCGACTTTCAGTGTCAGTATGTGCAGTGTGCTAGTGTCAGTGTGTTTGTGTATACACGTGTGTCTGTGTGTGTGTGTGTGTGTGTGTGTGAGAGAGAGAGAGAGAGAGTATTGCGCGCGCGCGTGTGTGTGTGTGTGTGTGTGTGTGTGTGTGTGTGTGTGTGTGTGTGTGTGTGTGTGTGTGTGTGTGTGTGTGTGTGTGTGTGTGTGTGTGTGTGTGTGTGTGTGCGGTGTGTGTGGATGCGTGCGTGTGTGCAAACGCGCATATGATTTTAGTGCTGGTCCGGTTTTTCAAACACATGTATTGTTGAAAGTACAAGATAACGTACCTTGATCCGCGTCAAAATCCGGACCAAAATGGTGACTGCCGAGCGCGCAAAATGTAGAGAAGAACCTAACGGAAAGCGAACACGCTCAGAAATGACAGTTACAACACAATTTATTAAATTTAATAAATTGTTTATCGTAAGTATAACCCCACTGATGAAAAGGTCACAGGGCCAGCGTCAGGTTTATATTGGCCCGCCCACCTTGTCCATCTCACAGAGAGCTCTGTGCACGGGCCAACTAGGGGTCAGGCGACTTCCATCCGAGGACCTTTCGCTTACTGAAAATACAGCCGTCTTGGACACGATGACCTCTGTCCTGTGATGATAAATGACAGTAAGTCCAGTTTTGTGAAAAGCAAGAATCTCGATTTTCACAAAACGGACATACTATCTTGCGTTCTTCCTTATTACATTCCCCGGATAGCTTCAATCAGCAGACATTTACTAGACATGCCTTGGTCCCACAAGAGTAGGCCTACCCACTAAGGAAAAGACCTTCGGCCCGACATGGCCCCTAGGACCTTTTCTTAATGGGTAGTGCTTAATTAGCGTGAAGTTTTCTACCTAGGTACTATAATCTGCCCCGTTAGATCTAAATCACCCTAGTAGTGTTTTGTTTGACCGCGTATAGTAACTGTCCTACCGTGCATTGCCATCGAGATCTCTGCAGACAGACTTGAAGATCCGCCCCCATAACAAACACGACGCGAAAAGGCGTGACGAAAATTATATGTCAATGACGTCAGTCGTGACTTTTCATAAAATTGTTATTTTTTTATTATGCTATATGTGTTCAATCTAATTTTCTGTTTGTAACGGAATAAACATCAGCTTCAAACCATCCAAATGGACCACAATCGTATCACTCCATGGCTATGACGACTGATGGATGCACGACGTTTGTTTTACTTTGTTGCTATGTACACAACTTCGAAGATTTCGAACAAAATTTTCACGTGTTTAGAATCGAGCGTGTTTCTTTTTTGCGTATTTTTCTATTCGGTGGTTCTCCGTCTCTTTGAAAGACATAAATTCGAAATATGAACGGAAGATTGGGAGAAGAAAAAGATTTTTGGAGCGTTTCCATGCAACCCGCAGTGCTAGCACCAAGGCACCGTCAGCGAAAAAGCCAATCATGTATGTCAGAGCAATCACCAAACGTTTCTCCTGCCTCATGCTCTCACAACTATGTCTGTCGTTGCCAGGAGGCAAGGAAAGGTATAAATATGAGGGCATGAGGCAGGAGAAAAGATTCAATCGCTCAATACTTCAGAGTCCGCAGTTCCACTTATCTCGCCTGGCCACGTAACCGTTGGCAGAGCTGGGAAGAGTTTAAAAAAAAGGCCTTTTTCTGCTTGACAGCGGCTGCAGGGACGGTGAGGTGAGTAGAGGTGAGTTGTGGCGAGGCGAGGGCAGGCCTCACGATGGCTGTCCCAAGCCGCAGGAGACGTCCCCGCACTCCGCCCAGACCGCCCAGACCCAAGCGCGGATACAGCATTTCCAGCATAAGCAGTACTTTTACCTCTCCACAGCAGCGGCGCCAGCCACTGTCTTCAGCAATGATACTAGATGCCATCTGCTACCTGCATGAGCGGAACGGCTCCACGCTGGCTTCAATCCAGAGTGTCCTAGAGAATGTGTATGGTTATAACGCCAGCCAGGGCAGTCTCAAGAAGCGCATCCTCCAGGCACTGCAGTCGGGCAAGATCAAGACCTGTCGCAAAAACTTCTTCGTCCTCAGCGCGGGCAAGGAAGGCGGAGGCAGAGGCGGCAGCCCCAGCAGTCATGGCCTTAATCGGCGTCGTAGGCGTCGACGACGTGGCCGACGAAGACGGCGCCGACGGGGCGGGCGCAAACGCAGGCGGAGGTACAGACGCAGCAGGTTTAGTCGGCGCCGCCGGAGACGTAGGAGGCGGTAGTCTGCACTACTGTACTGTACGTTCACTCAGTACTAACCTGATAATAAAACAGCAAAAATTAAAAACAATAGCCTTTCGGTCCTTTTCAGGACCACAAACATTCCTGAGTTTTGTCGTATAGATGTTGTGCTTCTTCCATAGCCGGTATATCTAGCCGTGAACGACATGCTAGTTGGCAGACATGACTGACCGACAAATCATATGGTCCAATTTGGCAGCTGAGTGATCCCCCCCCCCCCCCCAAGCGGGGTGTGTGTGTGGAAGGGAGTGGGGGAGTGGCGGGGGGGGGGGGGGTTGTTAATAATTTACAGATTTCACCTTCAGCTGTTTTGTTGTTGTTTTTTTGTTTGTGTTTGTCGTTGTCTACCGTATTGAAAATACCAAAAGGGTTGACTGCCAGGGCTTGTAATTTAGATACTCACAAACCAGATAGGTGAGGCTAGCGCTGGCAGAATTGTCAGTACTCAAACCAAGGGGAATCACAGCGCTGGACAGACAACAGTTAGATCCCCTGCCCCCGCCTATCAGGCACCCAATCGCCAGCCCACAGAGAAATACGCAGGTATAGAATAAGACAATCATTTCCATTCCTAAATAAGAATGGATCAGGTCTCTTATATAACCCATGTCTTTCTCCGGAACTTAGGAAGTAGGCAGGAGAAACATACATACACAAACATGAAGGTGCGCTACTATATGTGGTCGGGTAAATACCCTGATTTCCCACAGTAGATGCACAGAACATTACACAACAATGTAACGATACAAATTTTGCCTCGAGTTATACATGATACTCACAAACCAGATAGGTGAGGCTAGCGCTGGCAGAATTGTCAGTACTCAAACCAAGGGGAATCACAGCGCTGGACAGACAACAGTTATATCCCCTGCCCCCGCCTATCAGGCACCCAATCGCCAGCCCACAGAGAAATACGCAGGTATAGAATAAGACAATCATTTCCATTCCTAAATAAGAATGGATCAAAAATTTGTATCGTTACATTGTTGTGTAATGTTCTGTGCATCTACTGTGGGAAATCAGGGTATTTACCCGACCACATATAGTAGCGCACTTTCATGTTTGTGTATGTATGTTTCTCCTGCCTACTTCCTAAGTTCCGGAGAAAGACATGGGTTATATAAGAGACCTGCTCCATTCTTATTTAGGAATGGAAATGATTGTCTTATTCTATACCTGCGTATTTCTCTGTGGGCTGGCGATTGGGTGCCTGATAGGCGGGGGCAGGGGATCTAACTGTTGTCTGTCCAGCGCTGTGATTCCCCTTGGTTTGAGTACTGACAATTCTGCCAGCGCTAGCCTCACCTATCTGGTTTGTGAGTATCATGTATAACTCGAGGCAAAATTTGTATCGTTACATTGTTGTGTAATGTTCTGTGCATCTACTGTGGGAAATCAGGGTATTTACCCGACCACATATAGTAGCGCACCTTCATGTTTGTGTATGTATGTTTCTCCTGCCTACTTCCTAAGTTCTGGAGAAAGACATGGGTTATATAAGAGACCTGATCCATTCTTATTTAGGAATGGAAATGATTGTCTTATTCTATACCTGCGTATTTCTCTGTGGGCTGGCGATTGGGTGCCTGATAGGCGGGGGCAGGGGATCTAACTGTTGTCTGTCCAGCGCTGTGATTCCCCTTGGTTTGAGTACTGACAATTCTGCCAGCGCTAGCCTCACCTATCTGGTTTGTGAGTATCATGTATAACTCGAGGCAAAATTTGTATCGTTACATTGTTGTGTAATGTTCTGTGCATCTACTGTGGGAAATCAGGGTATTTACCCGACCACATATAGTAGCGCACCTTCATGTTTGTGTATGTATGTTTCTCCTGCCTACTTCCTAAGTTCCGGAGAAAGACATGGGTTATATAAGAGACCTGATCCATTCTTATTTAGGAATGGAAATGATTGTCTTATTCTATACCTGCGTATTTCTCTGTGGGCTGGCGATTGGGTGCCTGATAGGCGGGGGCAGGGGATCTAACTGTTGTCTGTCCAGCGCTGTGATTCCCCTTGGTTTGAGTACTTGTAATTTAGAGAAAAACTGCTAGGGGAGAGAATTGTGCATTATCGACCAATGATCTATTTTGGTCAAAGCACCAAAAAAAAAAAAAAAAGGAAAATGGAAAAAAGGAAAAGTGACTGGAAGCAACGCCCCGGCAGAAACCGCAGTAAAATGTGGTCTTCTTTGCAGGTAGGCAGAATTTCCTGTTGCCGATGGTGTGCTGAAGAGATCGCCTTTGGGGAACCTAGATTTAAATTTCCATGCAACAAGGGGAATCACAGCGCTGGACAGACAACAGTTAGATCCCCTGCCCCCGCCTATCAGGCACCCAATCGCCAGCCCACAGAGAAATACGCAGGTATAGAATAAGACAATCATTTCCATTCCTAATAAGAATGGATCAGGTCTCTTATATAACCCATGTCTTTCTCCGGAACTTAGGAAGTAGGCAGGAGAAACATACATACACAAACATGAAGGTGCGCTACTATATGTGGTCGGGTAAATACCCTGATTTCCCACAGTAGATGCACAGAACATTACACAACAATGTAACGATACAAATTTTGCCTCGAGTTATACATGATACTCACAAACCAGATAGGTGAGGCTAGCGCTGGCAGAATTGTCAGTACTCAAACCAAGGGGAATCACAGCGCTGGACAGACAACAGTTAGATCCCCTGCCCCCGCCTATCAGGCACCCAATCGCCAGCCCACAGAGAAATACGCAGGTATAGAATAAGACAATCATTTCCATTCCTAATAAGAATGGATCAGGTCTCTTATATAACCCATGTCTTTCTCCGGAACTTAGGAAGTAGGCAGGAGAAACATACATACACAAACATGAAGGTGCGCTACTATATGTGGTCGGGTAAATACCCTGATTTCCCACAGTAGATGCACAGAACATTACACAACAATGTAACGATACAAATTTTGCCTCGAGTTATACATGATACTCACAAACCAGATAGGTGAGGCTAGCGCTGGCAGAATTGTCAGTACTCAAACCAAGGGGAATCACAGCGCTGGACAGACAACAGTTAGATCCCCTGCCCCCGCCTATCAGGCACCCAATCGCCAGCCCACAGAGAAATACGCATGCGTATTTCTCTGTGGGCTGGCGATTGGGTGCCTGATAGGCGGGGGCAGGGGATCTAACTGTTGTCTGTCCAGCGCTGTGATTCCCCTTGGTTTGAGTACTGACAATTCTGCCAGCGCTAGCCTCACCTATCTGGTTTGTGAGTATCATGCAACAAGGGGCTGGAAATCCAGTGGATATGTGATACGCCCCTCTTGGGGGGGTGGGGGTGGGGGGGAGCTTCCATATGCATTGCTTTCAGTCGCTTACTTAGCGCACCCCTCTTTCCTTCCCCCTCCCCCACCCCCCCCCCCCCCCCTTTTGTGCTTTGACCATTGGTCTATGATCATTGGTCGATAATGCACAATTCTCTCCCCTGACAGTGCTTTTTCCTACTCACCTGGTAGTTTCTTCTAGAGTGATTCCACCAGTCTGCGTATTCTTTCGCCACTTACAAAAGCCAAATATGTAGGCTGGGAGTGTTCATTTGTTTGTAATGTCTTATTGGACGTTTGTTTGTTTGTGGTGGGGCCAGCTATTAGCCGTGTACTGTGCGATCAGCCGCTTTCCGGACCAAAAAGGTGACCAACCTTGAAATATCATCGGAGAAAGAAACGCCCTTACAAAGATATGTACTCATTATTAATATTTCAAACAAATATAGAGATCAGTCGATACTTGTCTTATCGAAGAAGGAATGTGGCAACATTCCTTCTTCGATAAGCCGGTAGCGACTGATATCTATACTTGTCTGTTTATCTATTTTGAATGGTGTTTAGTATTAATAAATTGAGCTGTAACTGTGTTGTTTTTTGATCAGCCACTTGTATCACCTATTTGGTTTGTGGGCGTACTTTGATTTTTTCCCCAGTCGTGTGTGTATGTATGTATGTGTGTGTGTGTGTGTGTGTGTGTGTGTGTGTGTGTGTGTGTGTGTGTGTGTGCGTGCGTGCGTGTGTGCGTGCGTGTGTGTGTTTGCGGGGAGAGGGGGGGGGGTGTTGTGAATGATTTGCAGATTTCACCGACAGACACCTTCAGCTGTTTTGTTGTTGTTGTTGTTGTTTTTGTTTGTTGTCGTTGTCTACCGTATTGAAAATACGGTAGACTTTAGGACAGGGTTGGTCGGAGCACGTTCCGTAGAATGCAAAGGACATAACAGACGGGCGGGGCAAAGAAGTAACAAGATAAAAATGACGTCACGTCTAGCCACTCTAACCTTGCTGGTGAACGTCGTTTTAGAGCGAAGCGCCGTGTGTGCGTATGACTGTATGTATGTGTGTCTGTGCGTATGTATGTATGTTTGTGTGTGCGTATGAGAGGAATGGAGGGAGCTGGTTGCCAAGTCATCAGTGGTGCCCCAACGGTCGGCAAGACTACGGGATATAAGATAGATAGTGTGCGTATGTATGTAAACACGAAAATCTCCGATATTACGGCTGTACGCACAAACTTAAAACTTGGCAAAATACTTTATTAAGTGGGTGCCTAAGCCGGAGAGCCTCCGAGCATATTGTAATTGGATGTCTTATTGAAGACATAAAAGACCGTTTATAGAAAGTCGGTTGACCCAAATTAGAGTCCGCAATTTTGATTATAATTATGCACTTGAAATTTTGGATATGGCTAATTTGTAAAAAGACTTTGGATGAGTTCGTTAGCCAGCTTTGTACCTCTTCAACTTTTTCGAAAATAAAAGTTCAATGCGAAAAACAATGTCAAAAGACTCCTTGATTTCATCAGAAGAATCAGACAGTGATGGTGACGTAAAAGCACCAAACGCGTCAGTGTTTAGTTATTCATTCAGTCCTCTCTGCGTCGTCTGGTGCTTGAGGCGACGGCAAGGGAGCGCCACTTTTGTCTGTCAGCTGCTATTTTGGGTGCTGTTTGCAGAGTAAGGCCTCTGTTCTTGAGCTCTCGCTCCACGGTTCGGCGCCACGTCTCCTTTGGTCGCCCACGGTTTCTCTTCCCCTGTGGTGTCCATCTCAGTGCCAGCCTTGGTAATAAGTCGGGTGACATTCTGCAAACGTGGCCTCCGTGTGGCGATGGTTTCAGCGATGCTGTCTGCGCCTGCTCTCTTCCGTAGTTCCTCGTTTGTAATCATGTTTGGCCAGAAGACCTTCATGATCCGTCGCAGGCACTTGTTCTGGAAGACTTCCAGCTTGCGTTCCGTAGCAGTAGTGGATTTCCAGCACTCTGACCCATAGAGAAGGACACTCAGCACGTTACTCTTAAAAATACGAAGCTTGGTGTGGATGCTCAGGTTTGTGGTCCTCCAGATGGGTTTCAGCATTGCGAAGGCTTGGTTGGCTTTGCTGATTCTTGTGGTGATCTCCCTTGTGCAGTCTCCATCTGTAGTAACCTTGCTGCCCAGGTACGTGAACTCCTCCACCTCTTGCAGAGGTTGGTCATTGATGGTGATTGGGTCGCCCACTATGGTGTTCTTCCTCATGACTTGAGTCTTCCTAATGTTGACCCCGAGACCTATGGAGCTTGCTGACTGTGTCAACTGTTGTGTCTTCTGTTGCATGTCCTGGTTTCTGCTTGCCATCAGCCCGATATCATCGGCGTAGTCGAGGTCATCCAGCATTGAGGTCAGCGTCCACTGAATTCCCTGCCTCCTTCCCTCTGTGGTGCGGCGTATGATCCAATCAATTGCCATTGAGAAGAGAATCGGCGAAAGAATACATCCTTGTTTCACTCCGGTTTCCACCTGAAACGGTTCGGTGAGCTGGTTGTTGTGGACGACTCTGCACTCAAAATTCTTGTACAGGGACCTGATGACGTTGACAAGTTTCTGGGGGATTCCATAGTATCGCAGGATTTTCCAAAGGGAGTCTCGATGCAGACTGTCGAAGGCCTTCTCAAAGTCCACAAAGACCACATACAGGGATCCATTCCATTCGATAGACTGTTCAAGGATCTGTCTCAGGACGAAAATATGGTCAATGCAGGACTTGCCTTTCCTAAAGCCTGCCTGCTCCTGGCGAAGGATGCCATCCACTGCTGTCGTAATGCGTTCAAGAAGAATGCGGCTGAAGATCTTGCTGGTGAGGGATAGTAAGGTGATGCCTCGCCAGTTGTTACAGTTCCCCAGGTCTCCTTTCTTCGGAAGTTTGACGATGGTGCCAGTCTTCCAATCGCTCGGCGCTTCTTCAGTGTCCCAGATCTTTTGAAAAATCTGACAAAGAAGCTGCGGCGTTACCGTATCTTCTACTTTCAGCATCTCGGGGCACACTCCGTCATCGCCAGGTGCCTTCCCGTTCTTCAGCTTTTGAATGGCCTGCTTGACTTCCGCAATAGTAATGTTGCCGAGGTTAATGTCCAGGTCCTCCTCCGCTTCAGGAATGTCAGTGAGGGTTGGTGGGTCTGAGCGGTTCAGGATGGACTCGAAGTGTTGCTTCCATCTCTTCAGCTTCTCTTCCTCTACTGTGACATGAGTTCCATCTTCAGCTCTCACTGGAAGGTCGTGGTACTGCCCGTAATCGCCCTTCAGCTTCTTGGTGTTCTGGTATACTGTCTTCATGTCTCTCTGTTTTGCAGCTGCCTCCGCTTCTTCTGCCAGCCTTTCTGTGTGCATTCTCTTGTCTCTTCTCGCTGATGTCTTCACCGCTTGATCTTTCTCTCTGTATTCTCTTGATATTCTTTCCTTCAGTCTTGGTGATTTGGTGTCCAAAAGTTTCTTCTTGATCTGTCTTCTCTCTTCTATGCGAGCCCACGTGTCTTCTGAGATCCACTCTGTCTTCCTGCTCTTTCTGTATCCTAAAACTTCCCCTCCTGTTTCCTTCATGGCTCTGTTGAAATCTTCAATAGTCAGCGCTGTCTCGTCTTCCAAAACACTAAATCTATTCCTGAGGGCCAACCTAAACTCTTCTTTCACTTTTGGGTCTTTCAACTTGGCCACGTCGTAGCGCTGATTTCTGGTGTCTCCTATCTTTACTTTCCTAAGCTTCAATGTCACCTTCCCCACCAGAAGACTATGGTCGCTGCCAATGTCAGCATGTCGCATCACTCGCACATCCTGCAGAGAGTGCCTCCAGCGACCGTTAATGATGATGTGGTCGATCTGGTTCTGGGTCTTGCCGTCTGGTGATTTCCATGTGAGTTTGTGGATCTCCCTATGCGCAAACAGGGTCCCTCCTATGACTAAGTCATTTTCCTCGCAGAAATTGACCAGTCTCTCCCCGTTGTCGTTGATCACACCCGCTCCATGTCGTCCCATGGACCTCTCTCTGTCTTCATTGTCGCAGCCGACCTTAGCGTTGAAGTCACCGATCAGCATCAGCACGTCATGTCGAGGGATGTCTTCCAAAACAGCTTGGAGGGCGTCGTAGAATGCATCCTTATCCTCTTCTTCCGCGTCGTCTATCGGTGCGTAGCCCACAACAATAGACAGCTTTGCGTATTTGGAATTCATCCGGACGTACAGCAGGCGCTCGTTCACAGGTTTCCACTGTAGAACGGTGTTGGCCTTGCTCTTAATGATGATGACAGCAACTCCTTCTCGGTGTTCGTTGTCTGTTCTTCCAGACCAGATGATAACTTCTCCGGAGCTCAACCTCTGTTTGCCAACACCAGTCCATCTTGCTTCTGTTACTCCCATGAGGGTTAGTTTGTGGCGGTTCAGTTCACTTACTGCTTGCGCCAGCTTTCCAGTCTGGTAGAGCGTTTGCACATTCCAGCATCCAATTCTGATCCATCGTTTTGGCGTCAGGAGTTCCGCTATCGGGGTGGAGACGTCCTTGCGGCTTTGGTCCCCATCCGTCATAAGTCCAGTTTCCTGGTCTGCTTCGCTCCCAGCGCCGGTTGTCGCTTTTGCCCTTGTTGTCGTTTCCGTAGCAAGTTTCTTTTTACAGGGTGGAGTCGCTAGCCCCACGCCTAACCCTCCTCCTTTATCCTGACTTGGGACAGGCAGTTAAGCCCCCAAAGGGGCCTCCCTGGTGGAGTTAGTGTTTAGTTATACAATGTTCCTAATTGACGCAAATCACCAGCACTTCAGTATTTTACGTGTGTATGAGGCGCGATGGTCTCCTTCATTTATTTTTGTATGATATTTACGAACGTATTGTGGAAAAGGTGGAATATACATGCAACCTCATCATGTGAGAAGAGGCTTTGTGGGCGTGGGCCATTCCACCTTATTCTTCAAAATGGCTTTGGCTACGCCAGCGGCCACAGAACGTATAACCCGTAGGAAGCGCCGTGTCTCTGCCGTCCGTCTGTGTGTGACATTCTGCCGATTAAAAGAAGTACCCAACGGAGAAAGAAACACGCTTAGAAAAGACGCGTACAACACAATTTATTAATATTTCGGGTAAATACCCTTTGTCAAAATAGACAAACAAACAAACAGAGAGATTAGCCGCTACTTATCTTCATTAGCAGAAGGAATGTGGCAACTGAAGGAGGTGACGTGAAATAAAAGAAAAGAAAAGGAAGAACAAAAGTGCGCAAAAAAGTAAAAAATGACGTCAAGGCAAAACAATCATAAGAGAGAGACTCGGAGAGAAACTCAGTGAACACGAGAGACAAGAGTGTGAGTAAGCACGCGCTGGAGCGAACAAAAGTAAATGCGTGTATGTGAGGCCAGAGAGAGAGAGAGAGAGAGAGAGAGAGAGAGAGAGAGAGAGAGAGAGACTGTTTGTGTGTGCTATTGCCATGCGGATCAGGCGGGGCCGGGGAGGGAGTGGTGTGGGGTGGGGGCTGAAATGGAGATACTGAATGAGTTCGTAACTGATTCAGCGTTTTACCTCTTCAACTTTTTCAATAATAATTAATTCATTTTTGCAAGTTTTGGAGCCACTATTTACTCCGATCAAACAGTCAGCGCTGGAAGAGGCTGGCGGTATGGAACAAAATAGTCAGGCGTTCTCTGGAAGAGCGTGCCTTTCGCGGGCTGGATAAATGACGTGAAATATCAAATTCGTCCCAGCCGCCGGTGTACACGGGAGTTGTGACTGAGACTTCCAGCGATGCCATGATGTGAAGCGTATAGTGACGTCAGTCATTTTGCTGCTCGTGCCGAGGCTATTCTTCTCATTTTCTTCAGAATTCCTATCAGTCCATATGTATCGCTACTCCAGCCTTCAGAGCGCCATGCCGTGGCGGGATGCGCTGTGTGTCCGTTTTTATTCAGGTGCGCCGTAGTGTGTGTTGATCAGCGACGGAGGTTGGCTTAGCCGGGACTGAGAGGGAAATGGATCAGAAGGATAACTGAGCTTAAAACTATGAACAACTCTGAATGAGTGTTCCTAAAAGAAAAATGCACGTGAGCTCCAAACAATACGGTAGACTTTGGAATGAAATCCTCATCTTGTTTTTGTTGTTCGGCCGGTTTTCCCACTACTTTATGGACCAGCAAAGAGCAACCACCTATCTTAGCAGCCAGCAGAGAGCAGCCACTAATCTTAGCAGCCACGGTATGGTTAACCGACTATGACAAAATAAATAAATTGGGATAAATATTGGTATCGCCAGAGGATCCTCAGAATCAAGAAGTTTGTCAGTACACACAAAAAACAAACAAACATCTTTAAAAATCAACAAATAAAATAGAAATAAATTTTTAAAAAAAGATTATTCAATTAATCGAAACAAATGAACAAATCAAAAAAGATAAATAAACAAACAAACTTTTTAATAAAAAGTGCAGCAATTTTAACACCAGGGATAGTTTTGCAATGAACCAGTATCAGCTGAAGCATTCCTACACTGACTGAAAGGATGCAGGGAGGCAAATCCTTCCATAATAAGAGCAAAATTTGTGCCAAGCGGCTCCTCAGGCAGACAGTGTAGGGGTGCTTCAGCCAATACAGTCTTAAGCGGGCAAAACGATGTGTTGTGCCTTCTAATGCCCATCATTTTTGAATATGGAAATGCTTCCAAAACACATTCATAAAAATGTTCCGCCTTATTTAGGAAGGATTGGCAGCCTTGCTGCTTTTCAGCCAAGTCCCGTCTGATGGCAAAACGATGCATTGTGCCCTCTAATGCCCATCATTTTTTAATATGAAAATGCTTCCTGAACACATTTATAACTGTTTTATATGGCTCTTTTTCGTTTATCATAGGTTAAAAGACACCAAAAAAAAAAAAAAAAATCATCAGGACTGGCCGCCAAGCGACGTCTCAGACAGTGTGGGGGTGCTTCAGCCGATACCGTCTGATGGCAAAACGATGCGTTGTGCCCTCTAATGCCCATCATTTCTGAATATGGAAATGCTTCCTGAACACAATCATTCATAACTGTTTTATATGGCCACATGCCGGCCGGCGTAGGTTAATAGACCAAAAATGTTGTAAGGACTGGCCCGCCAAGCGGCTTCTCAGACAGTGTGGGGGTGTTTCAGCCAATGCCGTCTGATGGCAAAACGATGCGATGTGCCCTCTAATGCCCATTATTTTTTAATATGAAAATTCTTCCTAAACACATTCATAACTGTTTTATATGGCCCTATGCCGTCCATCATAGGTTAAGAGACCAAAGATTTCTTAAGGATTGGCCGCCAAGCGGTTCCTCATACAGTGTAGGGGGCTTCAGCTAATACCATCTGAAGGCAAAACGATGCGTTGTGCCCTCTAATGCCTATCATTTATGAGTATCGAAATGCTTTCTGAACACACTCGTAACATTTTAATGTCGTCATATTCCGTCCAGCGTATGCGAAAAGACCGATAATGTTCCACTTTTTAAGGGCGAATCGCCGCTTTATGTGTTCTCAGTGTATGGGTGCTTCAGTTAATATTGTCTGATGGACAAAACGATGGGCTGTGCCCTCTAATGCCGATCATTTTTTTTTATTATGGAAATGCTTCCTAAACACATTCATAATTGTTTTATGTGGTCATATGCCGTCCATCATATGTTAAAAGACAAATATTATGTTGTATGGACTGACCACCAAGTGGCTTCTCAGACAGTGTAGGGGGGCTTCATCCAATACCGTCTGATGGCAAAACGAAGCGTTGTGCCCTCTATTGTCCATCATTTTTTTTTTTTTTTTTTTTTTTTTTTTTTTTTGTATAAGGAAATGCTTCCTCAACACATTCATACATGTTGTATATGGCCCTATCCCGTCCAGCATAGGTTAAAAGACCAAAAATGTTGTAAGGGCTTCTCAGACATTGTAACGGTACTTCCGCCAATACCGTCTGATGGCCGCCAGTTTGGCAAAACAATGCAGTGTGCCCTCTAATGCCCATCAATTTTGAATATGGAAATGTTTCCTGAACACCGCATTTGTAACAATTTTATATCGCCATATCCCGTCTAACATATGCTAAAAGACCGATATTAAGTTTCACATTTTGGGTAAGGACGAATCGCAGGCGGCTTCGTGGGTTCTCAGTGTAGGGGTGCTTCAGACAATACTGACTGACGGACAAATATGGAAATGCTTGCTGAACACATGGCCCTATCACGTCCAGCATAGGTTAAAACACCAAAATGGTGTAATGACTGGCCGCCAAGTGGGTGAAGTTGCGTAAGAAATGTGCATTTATTATTCAGATCTTGGCTGGTGGAAGTAGAGTATCAGCGTAGGGGCGCTTGTGTCAGCCTGTCCGCGCCACTAAATCTGAATGCTGAGCCGGAGTACATGTGACGAGTGGTTAAAGCGGTTTTGGCATAAGCCGGGAACCATACAACTATTGGCCGCTTCCGGTTTGAGTGGCTGCAGTGCCGTTTCCGTACTGTCCAGTCTCTTAGCCTTAGTCAGTCCCAGTCATCCCCTAATTTTTCAATTCCCTAAAAAAACACTACCGCCCACCAGCTGCACATTTGCCAAGCACAAAATAAAAAAAACAACAACAACAAAACAAAAAAACACATTACCCGTCTCATTTCTTGGCTATGAGACTGGTTCCTTACCAACCCCACACCCAAGCACAGCTGAAATCAGCGTGCCCCTCAAATCACTACGTCAATGGCAACACAACATAGGCCCACAATTGTCCACTGGATAAGCTCAGGATAGTATGAATCAAAGCACCAAACATGTCTCCTCTCAGCTAACCAGAAATTTCCAGCAAATTCCAACATTCAGCCCTACTACAAATTTTCAAACAAGACAAAAATTATTTTTACCGGTCCTTGCACTGCCTCAACTCATAGAGCGTATAATTATATAACTGGTCAAATTTGACTGCATAATGTGACCTGAAAGAGGTGGCTATTCTCTTCAGGGACATAGTGTGAACTCCCCACATTGCAAGGGAAGTAACACACCAAAGCATGCAGCAGCGGTGTTTAGCATTACCTCCCTTCCATCGCGTCCCCGAAGGTCACTAAAATGGCTGCCCTTGTGAGAAATCGGTTTGCGGTGGTACCAAACATTGCCCGGGTAGCCTCACGATCTCTCTCCACTACGGCTGTTCGAGAAGGAGATGGTCCGAACGTTAATAAAACCACTCACACTGGGCAGGTAAGCAATCTTTTCTGTCATTGTCTGTAATTGTATAGATCTGTAGTAGTAACTATAACCTCTCTTGTCTGGAGATTTCAATATTCTGCGCCCTGACTAGGTGTAACACTCAGTAATAAGTGTGTTGTGCATTTTTTAACAGATCTACTCAGTGGTATGCTGGGAAATGGGTCGGCCGTGATTGTTTCAGATTAGCTTGGCGTCTTGAAGGCGTAGATGAGTTTACTTACTGTTGTCCGTTTTTTTTAATAGGTGAGGTGAAGTTGTATTCATTAAATAATGTGAAGATGTAACTAAAAGTAAAACTACCATTTTTCTTTTACAGGTATGGGCGGAAACAGACTACAGACGTGCCCGCTTCATAGACAAAGATAAACTGGTGAGTAAGGTCCACATTTTCATCTGCTGAGAGAGAGAACACAAAACAGTGTTTACAACATGATATGAGTTGACTATGATTTATGAAACCTTCAGTTCAAGTTCAAGAGCAGTGCTCATTGCTAGTTTAGCAGTTACTGTATATATGTTACAGTGAATGTGTGAAGTCAGTGATTTCACGAAATCACTAAATGGCTTAGTGATTTCATGAAATCATTGGGGGACACAGATTTCATGAAATCACTAAAATATTCAGTGATTTCCTGAAAATCACTGAATACGGCCCTCGGGGATTTCACGAAATCACTAAATCATTGTATTCATTGCTATTTTAAAAATTTCTCTCACACACACACCACAATTTCTCTCGCACACACACCACACCACACACATGCACACACACACCGTCTCACACACACACACACACACACACACGCAAATGCGTAAATTTTATTTCTAAAACGGAATTACCAAGAATACAATGTTGTTACTTGTTTCGACAAGAAGTAGACGCGTGGCAGCGACTGTTACATTTAATTCCTGCCTTGAAACATTTAGTGATTTACACCTGTTGTTTTTACATTGACCAGGACCAAGTCCACAATCCCTGTCCCCCACATTTTGAGATTCCTGTGACGGCCGATCTCAAACTAACTTCGATGCCACCAGCAGTTGCAAGATTTTCTGACAAAAGTCTTTCAGTAATCAAGTCAAATTGGTTTCTGCTAAGTAAAATGCCCTTTGAGCGGGCCAGCTTCCGATGTCAGCTTGTACTGGTCTTTCTCACTGTCATGACTGCAGTCAATTGCGAGAAGATTTCTCGGATCACCTCTTCCCCGATCTATAAGTGGTACTGGGATTGTGACAGTGTCCAACACTGGCTATTGGAAGCACCAGCCTTCTGCGCTTAATCATGCGGTCTGCCTGCTTAGCCTGGCAAATTCTCACTTTAGCTCGAACTGCTACATGAGACGATACCGATAATTGAGGCGATGCTGACGGTTGAGGCGATGCTGATGGTTGAAGCGATGCGGATGGTTCAGGCGATGTTGACGGTTCTTGCGATGCTGATGGTTGAGGTGATGCTGGTGGTTGAGGCGAAGCCGATAATTGAGGCGATGCTGACTGTTCAGGCAATGCGGTTGGTTCAGGCGATGTTGACGGTTAATGCGATGCTGATGGTTGAGGCGATGCCGATAGTTGAAGCGATGTTAATGGTTGAGATGATGCTGACAGTTGAGGTAATGTTTGAGGTAATGCTGACTGTTGGGATGATGCCATTGGTTGAGACGATGTCACATGAGATAGTTGAGTTGCTGTGTTCAGCTGATGCAAATCTTCCTCAGTTTGTAGGCGGCATATCACGTCGTCAGGCAGGGAGGAGCTTGAGAGTCCGACTCGAGGAGGAATGCCAAACAAAGCTTTATAACTAGATTGCTGAATACCAATAAGGTAAGATTGGTTCTTCTGAAATTGCAGAAACTTGATTCCAGCGCTCCAATCGACGGTGTTGTTGTCTGCAAGCCATGCGGACACCATGTCTTTGATGTCACCATTAGCCCGCTCCACTGACCCCTGACTGTGGATGACGGCGTTTTCCGTGAACAAGATGAAGAGCTGGCCAAAGCTCCTTTAGTTCTGTTATAACGGATGATGTAAATTCTGATCCGTTATCAGACTGTAGGATGGATGGTGCACCAAACAGCAAGAAGATGTCTGTGACATGAAAGGCCACTTCAGCAGCACGTTTGGAGGTGATGCTCTTGAGAATGCAAAACTTTTTGAGGTGGTCTTGATACACAAGTATCCACTTGTAGTTGTTGCAAGGCATGCTTTGCATGTCGATAGGATCAACCTTACCATGAGAGTTGAACTCTGATGAAAGGATGGGCTTCACAACTATGCCAGTCGCCACTGGTCTTTTTCTCTCTTTTTTTTGCACTCAGAACACAGATTTTTGTATGTTGCAATAGCATAGGTAGTGATGTTTGCATACTTTATAGTAAGTTCTTTGTACATGCGATCCCTGCCACCATGACCTGTTGCCAAGTGCGCACATCTGATGATTTCAAACGAGTCTTCGATGGGGACAAAATACAAAGGTTGCTCTTGAGTAGACTTGCGTCTGCTGATGAGTTTCTCCGAATCACCGCATTGCATGATTTCGTATAGCCTGTAAAAAAAAAAATGTTTAATTGTAACACAAAGAAACACATCATACCATATCCCCCGAGAGAGAGAGAGAATTGAATTAAAACTTTATTTTCTAAGGATGAAGACAGGAGGCACGCGGGCCTTTTTACATGTCTGTCCTTAAAGACATTTTAAATAAATAAAACAACAGAAAAGGTAACATGACAAATAATTAAAATAAAAAGAAGAGATAATAATAATAAACAGAAATATTTCGCGCACGCGTGCACACACATACACGTTCAGTCAGATGTAAGGCAGCACAAGGGTAACGCATGGTGTCTATTACTCAAGTGATGCGTTACAATCACTAAGACACCCACACACACATACTCACGCGTGCGCATGCATTGGAGAGAGAGAGCGAGAGAGAGAAAAAGAGAAAGAGAAACAAAGAAAGCATAAGAGTGAGTTTGTTGGAATAAGCAACAAAATTTACTTACTTCGTTAACAGGTAATACTGTTGTCTGGACTTCACGGCATTCTCCTGTGAAGCATTCTTTAAGCTTTCAATGATTTCATAATAGTCTTCCCTTGAAAGCAGATGTTTCTTGTTTTTACCATCTCTTGGCTTGACTTCGCGAACGAAGATTCTATAGGGCTTGCCCACGTCGTCTGCAGGCATTTTCGTGGCTGCGGAGGCCAATCCGGGACAGGCAGGTTCGACCGCAGTGGCTGCAGGGGAAGGTCTGGTCAGGGTTCTGAGTTACGACAACTCTGTTTTTTCTTCTAAGCCGCTTGTCCTTAAAGTTAGCTCTGCGAGAGACCTCAAAGGAGACGGCTGCCTTGTGAATGGTGGAGCGCCAGGTGTCACGGTCCGCAGCAAGCGAAGACCACTGGCGGTGGTCGATTTGGCAGGCACTAAGCGACTTCTTGAGACCGTCTTTGTATCTCTTCTTTGGTGCCCCTCTGTCTCGGTGTCCAGTGGCGAGCTCGCCGAACAGAGTGATCTTGGGTAGGCGATGATCCTCCATCCTGGAGACGTGCCCCGCCCAGCGAAGCTGTGTCCGCAGCAGCAAAGCCTCGATGCTCACAGTTTCCGCCTGTTCAAGGACCTCGACGTTGGTGAGATAGTCACTCCAGTGAATGCTGAGGATGGTACGCAGGCAGCGCTGGTGAAAGCGTTCGAGGAGTCGTAGTTGGCTGCAGTAGAGGGCCCAGGACTCGCAACCATACAACAGGGTGGTGAGGACGACAGCTCTGTACACTGATCTTGGTGCCTGTTTTCAGCTGTTGATTATGTCACACCCGCTTGTATAGACGCCCGAAAGCGCTGAGGGCGATGCTCTTCCTTGGGTGCCGGCTGATGAAGGACCTCTGTCTTTTTCAGACTGACCTCAAGTCCAAAGAGCTGGGCAGCATCTGCGAAGCAGGACGTAATGCGCTGCAAGGCTCTCTCTGTGTGTGCAACGAGGGCAGTGTCATCAGCGAAGAGCAGCTCACGAATCAGTTGGTCTAGGGTTTTCGTGTGGGCCTGCAGTCGTCTGAGGTTGAACAGGCTGCCATCGAGACGATACCTGATGTACACTGCGTCGTCATCGTCGAGGTCCACTGTGGCCTGCTTCAACATCATGCTGAAGAAGATGGTGAAGAGGGTCAGTGCCAGCACGCAACCTTGCTTCACGCCGTTGCGAATGGGGAATGGTTCTGAGAGGTCACTGTTTAGTCTGACCTGGCCTTGCTGGTCCTCGTGGAGCTGGACGATCATGTTGAGGAACTTTGGGGGACAACCTAGTCGCTCCAGGATCTGCCACATACCTTGCCTGCTCACAGTGTCAAACGCTTTTGTTAGGTCGACAAACGTTACGTACAGCCCTTTGTTCTGCTCGCGGCACTTCTCCTGAAGCTGTCTCAGCACAAAGACCATGTCGGTGGTACTCCTGTTGGCTCTGAAGCCACACTGGCCCTCTGGGAGGTGGTCTTCAGCGATGGCAGGTACCAGCCGATTCAGGAGCAACCTTGCGAGAATTTTCCCGGCAATGTACAGCAGGGTAATTCCACGATAATTAGAGCAGGCAGACTTCTCTCCTTTGTTCTTGTACAGGGTGGTGATGACTGCATCACGGAGATCCTTTGGTAGTGTTCCTTTTTCCCAGCAGCAGAGAAAGAGGTCGTGGAGCTTGTTGTGCAGTGCTGGGCCTCCATGTTTCCAGATCTCTGGCGGGATTCCGTCAATGCCTGCTGCTTTGCCACTCTTGAGCTGGTGGATGGCTGTGAGGGTCTCTTCGGCGGTGGGCGGTTCGTCCAGTTCAACCTTTAGTGGAAGGTGTGGGATTTGGAGGATGACTGTTTCTTGAACAGTGCGCTCAGCGCCGAAGAGGTCCTGAAAGTATTCCGACCAGCGGTTCAAGATGGAGGTATTATCTGTGAGGAGTGCCTGTCCATCAGCGCTTCGCAGGGGACTTTGTACCAGGTGCCTAGGGCCATACACTGCTTTCAGTGCTTCGTAGAAGCCCCTGTAGTCACCGTTGTCAGCGCAGAGCTGGGTCCTCTGTGTGAGTCTGGACCACCACTCGTTCTGGAGCTCTCTAAGCTTGAGCTGGAGACTGCTGCAGATGAGGCGGAAGGCAGACTTCTTCACAGGGCAGGAAGGCTGGGCTAGGTGGGCCTGGTGGGCGGCTCTTTTTTTTTTGCTAGAAGTTCCTGGATCTCTACGTCGTTTTCGTCAAACCAGTCTTTGTTCCTCTTTCTAGCAAAGCCCAAGACTTCCACAGAGGATTTTACAATAGCAGTTTTCAGTTGTTCCCAGAGTGTTTCAGGAGAGGAGTCTGCTGGATCAACTGTGTCTTTGAGCATGCGCTGTAAATTGGCCTGAAGGGCAGCTTTCTTGTCGTCACGCTGAAGGCTGGCAACATCAAGCTTTTTCTTGGGAGGGCCCCCTTTCCTGGGTTTCAGCTTGAGGTGGAGCCTGAGTTTGCAGCGAACAAGGCGGTGGTCAGTGTGGCGCTCTGCCATACTTACCATACTTTTGAAACAATAGCTCTTGGTAGCGTTTCTCCATTGTGTTGTCCATGATGTCAAACCGCAAACCACCTACTAACTCTCAAGGCACTGATAAACAGCAAAAGTGAATCAGTGAGCCATAGTCACATTGTGCGTGTGGTGCGCTAATCCTGAGTACCTGGTATACTCAGTTGAGTTGAATCTCACATGTGAGCCATTGTACGTTGAGTTGAATCTCACATGATTCACTGATTTACTAAAAGTCAATCAGTGAATCTGTGTAGTACGTGTCGCAATATTTTAGTTATTTCATGAAATCACTTAAAATTTTAGTGATTTCGTGAAATCCCTGTGTCCCCCAGTGATTTAATGAAATCACTAAACCATTTAGTGATTTCGTGAAATCACTGACTTCACACATTCACTGTAACATATATACCTTTAGCAAAAATAAAAAATCATGTAGTGATGTACAAATAAGTACCAGCCATGTGCTGTGCTAATGGCTTCAGCAATTTCTGCTATCATGCAATACCATTTCTTCAAAGTTTTGGGGAGGTTTAATTGTCTAGATAGTCAGGTGACAGGTTTTCCGGTTTTGGATATTACCCACACAAACAGGCAAAAATTAAAATCAACAGAGGGCTCCAGTTTTGCTTTTTTTTAGGAAGTTACATGTTTCTGCAGCAAATTCCAGCAAACATTTTTATAGCTAGACCTTGATACAAAATAATAGGTCAAAAAACAAAAAATCCCTTACAATCATTAGTACACATAGGCAACATCTTGTTTTGTGAATGAAATGACATAAAGCAGAAAAACGCCAAAAGGCAACTTAAACAACAAGATATACACACTCCTACCTCCTTCTCTTCATCTCATACTGATCTCTTGACTTGAAACATGCAGCAAAATGAACCATCCCCATTTTCAATAAAATCAACAACAATATTTCACTTTGGTAAAAAACTACTGATGATAAAATCATCCAAAACACACACCTGGTAAACCTGAGAGTGTAGAATAATTTCAGATAAATATAATCTGTAGTCAGTGTCAGATTCAATGTTTTTTTTAAAATTGGAATCCCACCCCCCTAATCAGGGTATAGTACAAAAAATGTCCGTCTAAGGAAAATACCAGTTTCATCTTCACAGGCACAAAATAAAAACTCTTTATGAAAAAAGTCACTTTCTGAGCAATTGTTCCACATTTTCAATAGAAGCAGGCAAAAAGAATTGCAAGAAAATCAAAAAAAGTGGTGGCCTCTATTGTTGACAGTTGGATGGGGAACTTTACGAATCTCAGACTTCCGCACAATTGAAAGGTCATCTGAATGGGAAGACAAAGTAACGTCCTTGGCTCTTCAGGAATTTAACCAACAGCTCCCCCTCTTGAAGGGGAACAGAGAAGGAAGGCTCAACAACAATGGCCTTGAAGTCTGTGGTCGAGCTAAGCTTCCTGGCGGAAGGTACAGAGACCAGAACGAAGTCTCCCGACAAAATCTGCTGTTGCTCCTGATGTTCTTTCTTCTGTACAACAGGCACAAAATGGTTTGCCTGGAAGAAGGGGTCTGTGAGGCTGCCAGATGTGGAGGACCACTGGATAAAAATAGAAAAAGTTTTCTCTTCATCAGGAAGACAATTTCTGTTGCCTTCAAGTTGTGGCTGTCCACTGGTGTGTGGGTAAATGGAGGTGATTTTACATCCCAAGATGTTGGAAGCAGATGCCACATGCCCATGTCCTTGGAGTTCTGGACAGTGGCCATCACTTCACATTCAAATGCCTGCTCTGTTGTGGGGACTCCGTAGAAGTCGCCGGAGAGCTTGTAGAACTCCAGAGACAGTTTCCCATCCTGCGAGCCGCCTCTGCTGATGTAGCCTGGACATAGATACTTGCACTTGTTGACTGCAAGCTCGCAGGTCTTGCGGACCCTAAGCTCTCTGTGGAATTCTTCAGTCCTGTAGACTCATGACTGCAGTACTCAACGCTCTGGGTAGACAGTTTCCATCTGCCCTGGTTTTCAAAAGCGAAAAGCGAACAGCGCTTTCGGGCGACTTTTCAAGCGGGTGTGGCACAATCAACAGCTGAAAACAGGCACCAAGATCAGCGTGTACAGAGCTGTGGTCCTCACCACCCTGCTGTATGGTTCCGAGTCCTGGGCCCTCTACCGCAGCCAACTACGACTCCTCGAACGCTTCCACCAGCGCTGCCTGCGTACCATCCTGGGCATTCACTGGATATGGAGTGACTATGTCACCAACGTCGAGGTCCTTGAACAGGCTGAAACTGTGAGCATCGAGGCTTTGCTGCTGCGGACACAGCTCCGCTGGGCGGGGCATGTCTCCAGGATGGAGGATCATCGCCTACCAAAGATCACCCTGTTCGGCGAGCTTGCTACTGGACACCGTGACAGAGGGGCACCAAAGAAGAGATACAAAGACTGTCTCAAGAAGTCACTTAGTGCCTGCCAAATCGACCACCACCAGTGGTCTTCGCTTGCTGCGGACCGTGACACCTGGCGCTCCACCATTTACAAGGCAGCTGTCTCCTTTGAGGACTCTCACAGAGCTAGCCTTAAGGACAAGCGGCTCAGGAGAAAAAACAGAGATGCCGCAGCTCAGAACCCTGGCCATACCTTCCCCTGCAGCCACTGCGGTCGAACCTGCCTGTCTCGGATTGGCCTCCGCAGCCACGAACAAGCCTGCAGACGTCATGGGCAACTCCTATAAAATCTTCGTTCGCGAAGTCAAGCAAGCCAAGAGGTTTTCAGCGCAAAACGGTTGTTTAGAGTGGAGTGGAATGGTCTCTGAGCTTCCGCAGCAGTCTCTTTCATTGTCTCTGAAAATTCTGGCTCCGCAATGGCAGGTGGGACTGGGTAATTTTGGGCCTCCTGAAGACACTTTTGCGCACAGGCAACAAAAGCCGGGAAACCATTTAGCCGTGTCCGCTGCAGTTCTTGTTGTTTGCAGATGAAAAACTCCCTGGGGATCACAGGTAAAGTTTCACGAGGCTGATGGTCTGCCTCGTCCTCCTCATCTTCAACTGACTGCAGATGAATAGTTGTGTAGAGGCCTGTGTATGTGTGATTAACAAAGCGTTCTTTATGCCCGCGCTGGCACTGGAGACAAAACAGGCTAGCTGCCTGGCCTTGATTACCATGGGCCTCACTCTCGCCACCTAGTGAAAACTGCGGCAGCCCTTGACAGCTTTCACCCTCATCTCCGGCCTGTCCCTCTTGATGGCTGAGGGGTCCACGAGGACAAACTCTCTTTTAGAAGTTTCCTCATTCTTCTGAAGATGGTCACAGCAGAAAAGGTAGAAGTCCTCTGCGTTTCGAATGACGACCTGCCGACACAGTACTGCCGTTTCCACAACTTTGCTTAGCACTCCTGTCTCCCCATCAGCTTCGCCTTTGCCATGTTCAGCACCAAAGTAAACATGCTGGATGGGCTGCTGATAGAGGCTGAGGTCTGCGAAGGAGCCTTTGCACTTGTACTGGGCTGAGAAGTTGTCAGAAAAAAACAAAGACATCACTCCTGTTACCGATCATGCCCTGCTGTTGAAAGCAACGAAGAGCTGTCTCCAAGAAATGGTTAACGGTGTGATGGTCGTTTTGGATATCATCCGTCAGAAAGTTGACAGCATGGCGAACAAGATGTCCAGCTGGGCTCTTATAGAAGGCGACAACAGGATGGAGACTGAACTGTTGTTTGCCAAAGTGAGCTGACTTGATTTCATCCTGAAAATGACTCTGTTTTCAGCAAAATCAAGTACAAGCAGGAGCTGATCCTTTGTCAGGAAGTTCTTGAGTGACCTGTACACACACACAAAAAGAAAAAAAATCACCTAGTTATTCCAAAATCACAGACTAAAATATTGAAGACAGAAATATCAATGGAAAAAATAACTGAACAAAATTTTCACACATTAACGGAACATAATTATGGAAACAGGAAAATAACAGAGGTATGTGTTAAAGACTGTTTTGATTTCTCAATCTCGTGTGTAAGCAGTAACTTTGTTTTTGATAATTATATATTCAGTCTAAAATTAAACTATACACAGCAAGTACCTGTATTGCTGATGCTGACAGTCAGCTTGGAACAAGTGGTTGACAAAAGAACAGGATTGGGTTGGTCGTTCCACATCTCCCACTAGCTCTTCCACAAGGGCATGCACGGTGTCTCGTTTGATGACAGGTTCCCTCAACTCCATCAGTCTTGCTCCAACGACTCCAGGTCACCATTAGTTGGGAGCTCGTCACTGGACTGAAGCGCTCCCTGATTGCCTTCCCCAAATTACTGCAATCTTTGAAGGATCTCTGAAAACATATATATGCAACATTTTATTATCAGTTTTACTTAATTCAAAACAATGCTTTGTTTAAAACTTCCTGCTTCCAGGTTCAATTCCATTTGATTTTGAGTAAGGAGCTTTTGTTTTGTTCATTCTTATAAATCTACAGAGGTAAACTGATGAGCGATAAGTATAGAAAACGTGAAGTAAATTATTTACCATAACACACGCAGCCTTGGGAAAAGGACTGGAGTCATATGGGCAGACAACAGCATTGTAGAAGATTATACTGAAGATTTTGAGGGCATGTTTCATGCCGTTATATCTGCAAACACATCAAACATAAACAATTCTGCCATCAGATTTTTTTTTTCTATCTAAGTAAGTTCTTTTATTTTTCATCTTTCCTCCCCTCTTGAATTTTTTTTTTTAGATTTTAAAGGATCAAGTGCACCTGTTGCCTTCAGGAAAGTATGTACACACAGAATTTCTGTATAATTCTTTGCAAGCGCTTTTATTTTCATTTGTTGCTTGTATTTTATTTACTTATTTTTGGCATTATACTAATTTAATGTATTCCCACCCCCTCAAATGTCAAATACTTGATTACATTATAGTTTATAAATAATAAACTGTAACATTCACATTGCCAAGATATATTTATTTTAAACATAATTATTAATTTCGGGACCTCTTCAGCACTGAGCGCACTGTTCAAGAAGCAGTCATCCTCCAAATCCCTCACCTCCCAGTTAAGGTTGAATTGGACCAACCGCCCACTGCTGAAGAGACCCTCACAGCCATCCACCAGCTCAAGAGTGCCAAAGCAGCAGGCATTGACGGAATCCCACCAGAGATCTGGAAACATGAAGGCCCAGCACTGCACAACAAGCTCCATGACCTCTTTCTCTGCTGCTGGGAGGAAGGAACACTACCAAAGGATCTCCGCGATGCAGTCGTCATCACCCTGTACAAGAACAAAGGAGAGAAGTCTGCCTGCTCCAACTACCATGGAATTACCCTGCTGTCCATTGCCGGGAAAATACTCGCAAGGCTGCTCCTGAATCGGCTGGTACCTGCCATTGCAGAAGACCACCTCCCAGAGGGCCAGTGTGGCTTCAGAGCCAACAGGAGCACCACCGATATGGTCTTTGTGCTGAGACAGCTTCAGAAGAAGTGCTGCAAGCAGAACAAAGACTGTACGTAACGTTTGTCGACCTAACAAAAGCGTTCGACACTGTGAGCAGGCAAGGCATGTGGCAGATCCTGGAGCGACTTGGCTGTCCCCCAAAGTTCCTCAGCATGATCGTCCAGCTACATGAGGACCAGCAAGGCCAGGTCAGACTCAACAATGACCTCTCAGAACCATTCCCCATTCTCAACGGTGTGAAGCAGGGCTGTGTGCTGGCACCGACCCTCTTCACCATCTTTTTTAGCATGATGTTGAAGCAGGCCACAGTGGACGATGACGATGCAGTGTACATCAGGTATCGTCTCGATGGCAGCCTGTTCAACCTCAGACGACTGCAGGCCCACACCAAAACCCTAGACCAACTGATTCGTGACCTGCTCTTTGCTGACAACGCTGCCCTCGTTGCACACACAGAGAGAGCCCTGCAGCGCATCACATCCTGCTTCGCAGACACTGCCCAGCTCTTTGGACTCGAGGTCAGTCTGAAAAAGACAGAGGTTCTCCATCAGCCGGCACCCAAGGTAGAGCATCACCTTCCCCACATCACCATCGGTGAGTCTGAACTGAAGTCAGTGCACCAGTTTACCTACCTTGGCTGCAACATCACGTCAGACGCCAAGCTGGACAAGGAGCTGGACAGCAGGCTGGCAAAAGAAAACAGCGCTTTCGGGCGTCTATACAAGCGGGTGTGACATAATCAACAGCTGAAAACAGGCACCAAGATCAGTGTACAGAGCTGTCGTCCTCACCACCCTGTTGTATGGTTCCGAGTCCTGGGCCCTCTACCGCAGCCAACTACGACTCCTCGAACGCTTCCACCAGCGCTGCCTGCATACAATCCTTGGCATTCACTGGAGTGACTATGTCACATACGTCGAGGTCCTTGAACAGGCAGAAACTGTGAGCATCGAGGCTTTGCTGCTGCGGACACAGCTCCGCTGGGTTGGGCACGTCTCCAGGATGGAGGATCATCGCCTACCCAAGATCACCCTGTTCGGCGAGCTCGCCACTGGACACAGAGATAGAGGAGCACCAAAGAAGAGATACAAAGACTGTCTCAAGAAGTCACTTAGTGCCTGCCAAATCGACCACCGCCAGTGGTCTTGCTGCGGACCGTGACACCTGGCGCTCCACCATTTACAAGGCAGCTGTCTCCTTTGAGGACTCTCGCAGAGCTGGCCTTAAAGACAAGTGGCTCAGGAGAAAAACCAGACATGCCGCAACTCAGAACCCTGGCCAGACCTCCCTCTGCAGCCACTTTGGTCGAACCTGTCTGTCCCGGTTTGGCCTCCGCAGTCACGAGCATGCCTGAAGACGTCGTGGACAACCCCTATAGAATCTTCGTTCGCGAAGTCAAGACAAGAGAGAGAAATATTGTCTGTTTACATACAGTTTTTCCATCATAAATATGGTACAGTTTTTTTGCATAATAGTCCAAATAAGTACAAAAAATAACCTGGAAAAAAAATAGTTCACTTATAATTTTGATGACATTCCTGAGAATTTACAGGAATAGACAGAGAACACACATTTCAATATATCCTAGTGCTGGAATCTATCATTATATGGTCAGTCACTATAACTGCAATCGCCATATCTTTCAGTCACAATTGCTGCAATCGATATTTCCGTCAGTCTAGACTGCAGCGATCGCAATAACCAACCTCAGAGTCTGATTCACAAAGCCTTAAAACTAACATGGAACGCTAACTATGCCTTGTCATCCATTCTTTTTAATCAGTCGTACATGCAAGTTATTTACAATGCAAAATAAACTAAAGCCTTTCCCATTACCTCTCTATGATGTTGCGATTGCAGAGCTGCGATTGCTGGTGACAGACACGACGAATCAGTAAAATGCTTGAAATCCCCGCCAAAAACATGGAAGAAACTTCGCCGATCAAAAGTATGGAGGTACCGGAAGTTGATTTTCAACTGAAATAACGCTCTCGCGAGATCTTTCTAGGTGAAAAATAGAATTCAACCGATAGTGCGATCGTTGTCAACTGTGACTGACCGGCGAATGCATTCGCTTTTTTTCTGTCTCAGGCCGTTTTGCCAGGTTAAATTGCTTGCAATGTTTATTTCTGCCCAGCGTAGATTCTAGATGTAAGTGTAGCAATTACAAATAACAGTTGCAGTGTTTATTTATCTGTTTGTTGACCTGAAATGTTGACAGCGATCGACGTGTTTTACATGACTGACAGCGACCTACTTTCCAATCAAAACTTTCGGATCGAAAATAAAAATGATTAAATTCATATTTAAATTTCACACTGTAAGCAATTCTTCAGAAAACACAATAAATATACATGAAACGAATAATTTTCTTAAAGTAACACGATTGTGAATGTAATAAAGGAAATTCTAATGAGCAGTTTCCTGTGTAAGATCGTGTCAGTCACAATAGTATCAATCGCACCCAACAAACATCTGAAATCGAAAGATACAGAACACAAAAGAAGTGTTGAACTATATTTTTTAATTTTTTTTTATTTAGTAAGTCAGTATTTAATGACACAATTAATATTTCAGCACAATCTAACAGTATTATGGTTTAAAAACAATTGTGATGCGATCTATTTTTAGCTCAGTGACCGGAAAACCTGCTTGGTGTGAAATGCCCATTTTTGTGTCCGTTGTAACTTGTATACATTTTACTTTGCATAAAGGTCGGATATAAAAGTCAGATATCACAACACTATTTCAGAGTTCCTGATGACCCTCTTTCTATATATATAAATTGCTTCATTTGTAACAATCATCGGATTATATATATAGCATAAGCAACAAGAAAAGTTGTGTCTCATGTTTTGTTTACTCAGTAAATTACTGTTTATATTAATTATTATGTAGCGAAGTTGCTTGGCTGTGAAGTACATATGTACTGGTCAGCTACAGAATTACATACAAGTACACCAGAATATATATTGCAAGACGAATATATAATGCAGATATTTCTATGGTTCCCATTCATGTGTTGACAACCAGTTAGCAGAATGTCTGACGGTCAAGCTCGGCATTATCTGGCCCGCATGTAGCCTTGCCTGAGCCAAAAGGCTGACATTGACTATAGGACCTTTACTTAGTGAGTATTTCTTTTCCACAAGATTATAAATTAAATAGGACGGTCTAATTTTCTTGCTCCCAATTTAATAGGCAGTATGTTGAGGCTGACCTGTACATGTATACAGGTCAAAACACAAACTGAGGTGGCTTAACCCCAGTAGCAAATTGTCTTTTGGCCTAAGAAATTTGAAATATCACTTGATTAGCCCGTTACACACCTACATCCTACCTGTCTTCTCCATAATTATAACTTGTTTTTCCGTTGCAGGTGAACACCAAGTTTGCAATTGACTTGATTAAGGCAGATCCTATCGTGATTGTGAAGAACAACCATGTCTTCAGTGACAGTGGTGGAGCCCTGGGTCACCCTAAGGTCTACATCAACCTGGTGAGTTTTTGTCTGGAAAATGTTCTGTATGCAGCCTCCAGAACTGTGCACAGTGCTAGTGGCTGCTTGCACATGTGGCAGCACTCACCTGTCTGTGCAGCTCATATTTAACCCTTGGGATGTCAGTATAGGTTTTTATCCTGCAAGAAATAAGTATCATTGCAACAAAAACTGCTACCAATAGCCAAATGGTTAACTCATTCAGTCCTGACACACCCCAGCAAGAAGATATGGATCGACCATGATAGTTCTAAGGTGGTGCCAGAATGGCCTATAGGCGCCAAGCTATTTTGGCACCACCCTTGAACTATCATGGTCAATCTGTCTCCTGCAATGTGCTGCAGTCCTCAGAGGACAACTCCAGATCGTGGGTATTTATTACCTGGGACACAATGGGTTAAACTGAACCATATACTTCAATTTTCTTTTTGTGCCTATGAGTAGGGCTGAGTGAGTCTTGAAAAACTTGCAGATACCTAAGGGACATCACTCATGTTGAGAGCAGTTGTTGCTTGCCCTTGCCGGTGAAGTCTTGTTGCTGCACAGCACTGCAATTATTAATTGCAAAAAGTTTGACTATGCAAGCACAAAAAGCTGACCTACCTACAAAGATAGCAAAAGTGAGTCTATCTGCTGGACCATCTGTCCATCATCTGTCATCCACGGTCATCAAGGTCACACTTACAGTAGATCAGATAAATGATGCGGATCTGTCATGCATGTGAGTCATGAGTTCTTTGCTGTTGATGAATTAAATGTGAAATCAGCAAATAAAGACTTGTTATTCTTGCCCCTAATGATCAGTTGGTTGCATGTGTTCAACATGCATGCAGCCAGTGTCACACATGGATGGAAAGTTGTATGTATTAACCCTTTGGCTGTCCTACAGGAAACACTTAATAAAAAGAACTTCTACCAACAGCCAAACGGTTTAGTGCAGAGAATAACCCAACGAGAAAAGAAACATGCTTGGAAAAGACAGTTACAAGATAATTTATTAATATTTTGGGTAGACTCCCTTTTTCAAAATAGACTAACACACAAGTATACAATTCGCTACTTGTCATGGTGAAGGAGCTAAGTGGCAAAGGGCTTAGTGTATTGTTCTGTAAGAATCATGAGCTGGCAGTGTCCGAGCTAAAATGTCTAGAGTGAACACAATTTGGCCCACCAGAATCATCATCATGATCCAATCATACTGGTAGTTCAAGGTTAGTGGCTAAGTTAAGTAGCTACAATAGTATCAAGTTAATCAAGCACAGCGCTTTAACTGTCATGTTCAATTTTAACAATCACTCTCACCTCAGCTGTCAAGGGACCTAACCATTTGTCTACAATTTTTCCCTATGCTGAATAGCTTCCCTTGATTTATTGAGCGAGATGACTTGGCTCTCGTATACATACACATCCAGAACCAACGCATCATAACACAGAATTATAAAGCACAGGTAACAAAACTGCCTGAGACAACAACAGCAGCAGATTTATAAATAAATATTTTTTTTTTTTTAACATTTATTTATTTATTTATTTATTTATTTATTTTGGGGGGAGGGGGGGGGGGGGGGGGCGGGGGGAGAGGGAGGAGGAGGAAGAGGGAAGATATAGTTGGCTGAGTTGATGGGCAGCTGAAGTTGTGTTTGCAATTTCTAGCCTGTGCTTTGTCTAATATATTGGTGGACTTCATTTCAATGTGTATTATTTTATTCAACAGCGTGCATGCATGCGTGCTGTTGAACAAAATAATACACATTGAAGCTGAGTCCACCAAGCTGTTAGAAGTAGCAAAGGGATTACAAACAGTGAAACACAATTTCACAGAAACACACATTTAAACTGAAACTGTCACATATTTTTAGAAATGTTCACCTGAATGTATTTTGTTACAGGACCCACCAGAAGGGGGAGTGTGTGGTTACTCAGGCCGAAAGTTCATCCAAGCCAAGTACTATGATAAATACAAGCATGGCCCTTCCATCACATATGAAGAGTATATGAAACAAGTTCGGCCCAGCTAAGCTGCATTGAGAGGCTTCTCAGTATGCAGATCATTGGGCTGACATTGGCTGCTGTTGACTTGAGCATAACTGTGCATGATCCGACTGCGGCCGTTGTCAGCCCTATGGCCTTTGCTTGCTGGGTTATGTCTCTGCTTATTTGCCATGCTGTTGTACAGAAGTTCACTTTGTGATGTAGCTCTTCATTTTTAGGTAGATGAATACTTTTACCCCCTTGTACATGCATCCATGGGTACTATTCATAGTCTAGGTTGTCGCATGCACAAGGGGTTAATATTGAGATTTTGCGATGTGACCAGATTGGATTATATTGTTTAAGAAATTAATTGAATAAATTGCTCATATGCAGTTTATTGTCACAGTCAGTGTGTTAACACGTATTTGTGTGCTTGTGCCTTTTGCTGAGTTGGTTTTTACTTGCCCCTCCCACGTCTCCCATTGACAAGGAGCAAAGAACAGGGCAAACATTGCCCATTGTCAGCCTGATAGCCTTTTGCATACTGGGTTGTGTAGTCTTTACATGGTGACAGTCTTCAGTCCTGGTGGCTGTCAGCTTTTTCACTTCCAAGAAAGCTGCATTTCAGCTTTTTGTTGGCTCAAATGCGAAGCAAAAGTGAGTCTGTGTTTTGGGCCAGTGGTCGTCCGTCCTGTCATCCGTTGTAAACTGTAACGTTGGGATTTTTTCGGAGACTATTTTAGTGACAGTCTTCAAATTTGGCCCAAGGATAATTTGTGGCAAGACCTTTCTAAACATACCAATTTCAGTGACCTCTCACACAGGTCAAGGTCACAGGGGATCAGGAAATATATAAAAAATAGCTATTTTTAGACATTTTTTTTTTTTTCAAATACTATTCACAACTTCATAGCTAAACTTGGTACAAAGATACCTGATGGTAAGATTTTTATATGCACACTAATTTGGTTGATCCCTGGGAAAGGTTAAGGGTCACAAAAGCTCAGGAAATAGGTCCAAAATAGCACTATTTTTGCAAAAGATGTTTTTTCTCAAATACTATTCACAACTTCAAACCCAAACTTGGTACAAAGATACCTGATGGTAAGACCTTTCTATGCATACTAATTTGGTTGATCCCTCGGAAAGGTCAAGGGCCACAAGAGCTCAAGAAATAGGTCCAAAATTGCCATATTTTGACAAAAGATGTTTTTTTCTCAAATATTATTCACAACTTTAAACCCAAACTTGCTACAGAGATACCTGATGGTAAGACCTATACTAATTTGGATGACCCCTCGGGAAGGAGCTCAGGAAATGGGTAAAAAAAAGTAGCCATATTTTGACAAGAAATGTTTTTTCTCAACAACTCCAAACCCAAACTTGCTACAGAGATACCTGATAGTAACACCTATCTATGCATACTAATTTGGATGACCCCTCGGAAAGGTCAAGGGTAACAAGAGCTCAGGAAATAGGTAAAAAAATAGCCATATTTTGACAAGAAATGTTTTTTCTCAATTACTATTCACAACTTCAAACCCAAACTTGCTACAGAGATACCTAATGGTAAGACCTATACTAATTTGGATGACCCCTCAGAAAAGGTCATGGGTCACAAGTGATTGACAGATGTGTATAAAATGTCAATAATTGTAGTTATTATCAACATTTTTGCAAACTATTCAATCAAATTTGGCACAAAGGTAGCTGATAAGTCCTTATGTATCCTAATTTAGTTGACTCATCGCAAAGGTCAAGGGGGTTTCACATATGTGTGAAAAATGATTAAATTTGGAGAAAACGTGGATTTTGTTAGTGCAAAAGCTATCCCTTTACTTAATGTCAGACATGTGGATCGGTCATACACGTGAACCATAAGGGCTTTGCCTTTCTTGTTTTAGACAAGAAAGCCTGTTCCATCTGCAAGAGGCAATCCGCATAAATTCTCATGAGCCCTGCATCCGCAGGGGCTCATGAGAATTTAAGTCTCTAGCTGACCCTGCCAGTCTTTGCAATTTTGCACATTGCTTTTAAAACCTTTGACAGAAATTTTCAGTGAACGGTTTGAAATAATTACTACATAGCCAAGTTTGCGAAGGTTAGCAATCTGCGATTCACTGATCTGTGTCTTTTCAGTGAAGATATTTAAAAGATGAGCCAGTGAGGAGCTGCTTCTCTTCGCTGCTCTCTCTGTCCCTGATTACTGTCACTAGCACCATGTTGGTTCAAAGAGACTTGAACAATGGGCCATATCGCCCATGTGTGCACAAACACTTATACAGGTGGACAACTCAGGGTCAAAGGGAAGCAATTCCTGATAGGCATCACCTGTGTACACTAATAATCAGAAGCAGGAATCAAAAGGTTGCTTATTTATTCATGTCCTTGAAAATCACTTTCTGGCGTGTTGCCTGCTGTCGCACGGCATCCACCACACTCCATGCACTCGATTTATATAAGGTACAGTTATTTTGTTCAAAGATGTATTCACTAGCACTAAGCCTTAACTTCGCATAGACAAAATTAAAATAATAACAGGGATAATGATAAGGCTCCAAGGAAAGCACTCTGTGGAGTCGCCCTAGATTAACTGCTGGTACTGTATGCAGCATCAGTGGCTATATGAACAAGAGGGGTTAATGTGGGTTGACCCCTTCACTACCAAGTATAAGTGAACACAATCCAACTGCAACAGGCATAAATTGTCAGTTATTCGGGTTTAACGCCGAGCAGGCAACTAAGACCATCTCACGAATGTGGGGACTCATAAAGATCTATGTCTCTTACTGAGACCAATCTGTTTGGATCCATTTTCTTGGATGGTTGTGGCTTTGGGCCGTTGACTGAACAAGGATTTCAGAAACCGCAAATTATGCCGTCTAGTGGCAGGGAATGGGTCAAGACTTTATAATTCCAGGTAGGGCTTTGATTACTGGAATTCGCAAAGACAACAGGTTTCCCATGCTGTCTGAAAACAAAACAAAGGAAACTAAAAGACCAGGGTTCAGTTGCATGAGTGAACTTAGTCCTGCGCAAGCCACTATGCTAGGTGCTCTGCTATGGCGGAGCACCTTGCTTAGTGGCTTGCGCAGGACTAAGCTCACTCATGCAGCCGAGCCGAGCACACAGCGGTTAACTCCTTCACCGCCAGTCGTCCCAGATTTGGTTTCTGAAATCTTTGTCAGTTTAACACTATCGAGATGTGTCGCATCCGGATTCGCGGCCTTAGGCCGCGAATCCGGATGCGACACGTCTCGAAAGAGTTAACACTAGGGCCTTTACTGTCCAAGAATCATGGATATAAAGTGGTGTCAGCAAAAGGCATACATGCTCTTCAGCCCCCGCAGTTAGCTGTTCACGGAGCACGGATGCAAAGGTTGTCAGCAAGAGGCACAGATCCTCATGAGTCCCTGCATTTGGATTTGTGACGCCTTTTCTCAGCATTGAAGGGTTAATTTATTGTACTTTTCCTCCTTTGCAGTCAGTCTGTATAATTAAAAGTATGTGCTCCATGCAAAACTGGGTTAACAGCTCACACTGTCTCCTGTGCAAATGTTCTTAAAGTGTCAACAATAATGCCGGTCGAAATATGTGTGAATGTCGTAATCGAAAGACGTTTGTGATTTTCTTTTTCTTTGTACGTAGTAGAGTTCCGCCGATGCACACCATGAGAAATAATTTTTAAAAAACGTTATTACATACACGTGTAAAAGACAAAGTACAAAAAAAAAAAAAAAAAAAAATGGGAGTGGGGGGGGGGGGGGGGGGGGGGGGGAACACGTTTTAGTTGAGGCGACAAGACAACATTGAGAGCCAGTCTTGGTAAACTCTTAGCCATCAAAGCCCGGCTCTGGAGCAGATCGCCTTGACTGCCATCGGACGCGAATTTCGCGTCTGACAACCACTGCACGCTGACCGACATTCGCGTGAAGTACACGCATAAAACGGGACCAGACGTGGGCACAACGAACACAGGGCTAGCAAGAGACATAAATTTGCGGGGGCTCGTGAGGATTTAAGTCTCTTGCAGCTAACGTAGCTTGCGCCGGCCGTTAAAGTTATTTTCCCCAGGATCAAGCATCTCAACACGGTCACAAAACTGTCTGCAACAGATACTGCTGACAGTATGTGTATGGGTCCTTTGTGTACGCTCTTAGAGTTTTATGACGTAAGTACAATGCCAAATGTCGAAATTTATCTTTTGGAGGGTGTGTTGTTTTTGTACCCGAGTCGCGGATTTATCGTCTGCATCGGCTTTGTTTTGAATTAATATGCATATTTATGAGCCTATGTCACAATGCAGAATCCGGCCGACTATCAGTGTATCGCAATACTGCAGGTCACGAGGTCATCGGTGTGGTGTACACACGTGTCAGTGTACACGTGTACTGATGTTTTTTGGCCTCCCTTTGGCGTAAGTTTTCACGACAAAGTAGAATAAACCTTCCATACTCGCTATGCTGTCAAAATCACAATGCGGGTTCTCCTTAACCTGCCCCACCCGGGTCTGCCCTGGAGGACTTGGGTGGGGTTAACTACTTTTTAGTTCCCAGGGTCACCCTGGTCAGCCCCACACAGTGGGTTTTCTCCTCTATTCTGGGGCATGTTTCTATCTTCCATTCACCTGTATTTGCCTTTTTAAAACTCTCCCTATCCCTACTGTCTGTGCTGCCGGTAGCTCTTGATATTGGATGTGTGTTGCTAAATGGTCTTAGCTTTATTTAGGCCCCATGTCTTAGGTTTATTTAAGGTATTGGACCGGCTGGCGACATACATTCAATATTCTGGTTAGTTTTTTTCACAAGCAGTGCAGGTACGTCCTGAGAAAGCCTTGTTGCTGTCGGGACGTTAAGCAATGTACAATCAATCAATCAATCTGCTTAACCTGCTAGTATTTACTAGTAACAATCGTGCTGCGTCGTGCACCAAGGGCATGGCTTATTTGACTCGCAAAGCCGGCGAGCCTGCGTTCACGGTGCCTAGTTTGACCTTTGATCCTTTACCCCTCGGAAACACGCAACGCGTTCCATCATTTAAACATTGTTATTTATACCCACTTTCTGCACTGCAGTCAGTTTCACATCTCACACATCGAAGTCTAGGTATCTGAAAGCATCATTGGAAACGACAAATGCACCATCGCAGCAGAAACACTACCTCTCTGAATCGAGTGAATGAGAGCCCGCACAGACAAAAACATGTTACGACCAGCGCCGGACGTGAAACTTTGACACACACCGTAGTTTTCAGATCTTTGCAGCATAAAATGTGATAACTAGCTTGTAACTATATGATAAAACAGTTTAAAATCTTGCAAAATCAGTAAGAGATAAAACCTACTGAAGATCATGAATTCTAAAAATCACTAGCGCTCGCGGAACTATAGGAAGATCGACAAAGACCGTAGATTACTCACTGATTCAGCAGGAAAGGGACAAATTCTAGGTGGGCGGTCAAGCCAAGCTCTTGCATTACGCGTTGCCACATGTCCATGTTCCCTTATCTGATGTCAGTTCTACGTAGAGGTATCTTGTCTCTCTTCCTCTTTCTTCTCTTCAATTCCGAGTCTGTTATTGTCGGCACGAGTCGAGTGATACTTTCTTTTTTTCTTCGCTGGTTCATCCGCCATCTTGTCTCTGATTGGTTATAATTATGCAGATGACCTAATGACGTATAGAATAGTTATGACTACCATCGCCTATCAGAAGCAATCTTTTCACGGTGTCCCGTCACACGATTCCGGTGGGCCTCTTTTCGCTTTGAACAAACGAAAGAAAGCTTTTGGTGGAACAATAGGGTGGTCACTGTCTAAGTGGGTATGTATACTGAATCCCAGTAAAAGCTTTTTGCGAACTAAAGCCTTGAAAAAAGGTCAGGCTTTCCCCTTTAAGGGGTTGATGTGAGTGAAAAAAATGTCAAGCAGCAACGTTTTGCTTGCGCGCCCGACCGCTCTTGGCCCCCACCCAGCCTTCTCCGCCACGATGCTGAACCCGTTAAGCCAAGAGCGCTCAAATGGGTGTCCCTCACTCCTCGTATCGATTATGTGCCGCAGGTAATGATTTCTCGCTCCGTCCTCCGCCGAGTGGATTCCATTAACCTTTTCAGTGTTACAACTGCAGCTAGACTGGTATCTACACTACCCACCTGATGAGCAAAAGATCCTCTGGCCGACGTCAGTCCTTAGCTGGCCCTTGGACCTTTTGCCGCGCGTGGGTCAACCCAAGAGGGACAACTGCAGAGATTTTTTTTTTAATGGCAATAGTGATAGCTCACTGGTAGTGTCTAATGCGCTTTTGCTGCCATGCGTCTAACCAGTCGGGCACTACCTTCGGATTAGCATGGTCAAATATTTTTAGAGATTGGCGCGACATGTGAAGCACAGAAGGACCTCAACAAAGAATGGGTTAACGAGAAAGGCGCTCACAGGCATGGAAAAAAAAAAAAACAACAACTGACAGTCTGCAAGATGAGTTTAACCCCTTGGTTGCTACTGACGATATCTTTCAGCGCGAAAGACGCGTAGTTAAACCCTGACTTTTCCGCCGAGTGGCACCGTGCAGTCAACGGGTTAAGGCAATGTTATTGTCGTTGTGCATATAGATCAGCTTTAATGCACTTAGCACTACCGAAGCACGAAGCATTGACCGCAAGGTTATGTACAAACTAGAGAAGTGTTTAAAGGCTAAGACGGGTTTAAAGGCTGTGTTATTGTTCTTGGGATTTTGTTATTGTTGTCTTGCTCGTTTGGTTGCGATAGCTAAAGAGATAAAACTAGATCTATATTTGTTGAATTGACAATAGTGAATCTATATTTATTTTGTTCCTTGGGCTTTTTGTGTGTTTGTCTTTGGTTTTGTTTGTTGCTTGTTTTTGTGTACCGTATTAAAAATACGGTAGACTTTAAGACGGGGCTGGTCGGAGCACGTTCCGTAGAATGCAAAGGACATAACAGGCGGGCGGGGCTCATGGTCTGGCAAAGAAGTAACAAGATAAAAATGACGTCACGTCTAGCCACTCTAACCTTGCTGTTGAACGTCGATTTGGATTTGGATGTCTCACTGAAGACATAAAAGACCGTTTATAGAATGTCGGTTGACCCAGATTAGAGTCCGCAATTCTGATTATATGCACTTGAAATGTTGGATAATTTGGCTGATTTGTAGAAAGACATTGGATGAGTTCGTAAGCCAGCTTTGTACCTCTTCAACATTTTCGAAAATAAAAGTTCAATGCGGAAAAAAAATGTCAAAAGTAAGACTCCTTGATTTTTATCAGAAGAATCAGACAGTGATGGTGACGTAAAAGCACCAAATTTTATACAATGTTCCTAATTGACGCAAATCGGCTCCAGCACTTTCAGTGTTTTACATGTGTATGAGCTGGCGCGATGGTCTCCTTCGTTTGTTATTGTATGATATTTGCGAACGTATTGTGGAAAAGGTGGAATATATATGCAAGCTCATACAGAAGAGTTTTTGTGGGCGTGGGCCATTCCACCATTTTCTTCAAACTGGCTGTGGCTACGCCAGCCCGCGGAACATATAACCCGTAGGAAACGCCGTGTGTCTGCCGTCTGTGTTTGTCTGTGCCATTCTGCCGTTTGTGTGTGCCATTGCCTTGCGGATCAGGCGGGGCCGGGGAGGGGTGGGGGGAAGGGAGATACTGAATGAGTTCTTAACTGATCAAGCGTTGTACCTCTTCAACTTTTTCAATACTAATTAATTCATTTTTGCAAGTTTTGGAGCCACTATTTACACCGACCAAACAGTCAGCGCTGGAAGAGGCTGTGTGAAACAAAACAGTCGGCTCTGGAAGAGCGTGCCTTTTGGATGAATGTCGTGAAATATCAAATTCGTCCCAGTGTACACAGCGTCGTGAGACCAGCGATGTCATGACGTGAAGCTTACAGTGATGTCATTTTGCTGCTCGTGCTATTCTTCTTCTTCTTCAGAATTCCTGTCGCTACTCCAGCCCAAAGAGCGCACGAATGGCGGGACGCGCTGTGTGTTAGTCTTTTTTTTTGTGTGTGTGTGCGCCGGCGAATGTGTTGATCAGAGGTTGGCTTAGAGAGGAGGGAAATGGATCAGAAGGATAAGCTTAAAAATATGAACAACTCTGAATGTTCCTAAAAGAAAGATGCCCGTGAGCTCCAAACAATACGGTAGACCGTTTGGGATGAAATCCTCATCTTGTTGTTTGTTTGTTGTTGTTTGGTTGGGTTTTATTTATTTATTTTTTTAGGGTGGTTGTTTTGTGTTTGTTTTGGAGGATTTCTTTTTTTATTATTTATTTCTTTATTCATTTATTAATGTATCTTGTTTGGTTTTGGTTGGTTGGCTTTTGGCTCACGTTAGATAGCAAAAATATACATGTAAAATGAGAAAAGTGAGGTTTTGTTTGCTTGTTTGTCTCTCTGGTTTGTGTTGGTTTTGCTCGTTTTGTTGTTGTTTTTTGTGTCGTGGTGGGGTTGTTGATTTTGTTTGTTTTTAGAGGGGGAGGGGGTGGGGGGTTGGTTGTTGTTGGGTTTGTGTGTGTGTGTGTGTGTGTGTGTGTGTGTGTGTGTGTGTGTGTGTGTGTGTGTGTTTATGTACCGTATTCAAAATACGGTAGACTTTGAGATGGGGCTGGTCGGAGCACGTTCCGTAGCATGCAAATGACGAATATAGGCGGGCACACATCAGACTCTGACAGTGAAGTAACACGATAAACATTACGTCCTGCCTAGCTACGCTAAACACGCTGTTGAACGTACATTTGGCGGGAAACGAGGTGTGTATGTAGACACGAGTTTTTCCTGTGTTTGTGTACATACAGGTCTGAAACTTTAGGAGATGCTTCCATCAAATTGTATCTCGGGGCACTTTTCAGCATTTTTAGATTGGATTATTCATTATAAAGAAAAATTGCTGTTTATACAAAGTCGGTTGACCCGCATTTGAGAACGTAATTTGTGTTATATTATTTGAAATTTTGAATACAGCTAGCTTCGATAAAGATATTGGACGAGTTCGTTAACCAGCTTTATATCTATTCAATGTTTTCGTAAAAAATAATTCATCGCAGGAAAAAAAAAAGGTCAACACGAAGAGTTCTCGACTTCAGACAGTGACGGTGACGTAAAAACGACACATTATACATTGTTGCTGTTGTTATACATTGTTGCTGAACTGACGCAAAGCACCAGACACGTCATTCTTAAAGGTGAATTGACAAATCTCTCTCTCTCTCTCTCTCTCTCTCTCTCTCTCTCTCTCTCTCTCTCTCTCTCTCTCTCTCTCTCTCTCTCTCTCTCTCTCTCTCTCTCTCTCTCTCTCTCTGTTGAAAGTGTGTGGGTTGAGGTGAAGACAAACAGATCGGCCCCTTTGCTTGTTGGATTTGTATACCGAAACCCGTCTGCGTCATTTGAGTGGTATGACGACTTTTTACATATGGCGGATAAGATTAACAAAAGCAGCACTGAAGTGTTATTACTTGGCAATTTTAACATTAATATGTTTGTTTCGAACCCTGCTTGGGAATCACAATCAATATGGTTGGTCTCAAGCAGATCATCATGTCTGCAACTAGAGTTACAGAGTCGTCTGCCACTCTGATTGATCATATATACACCTCCAACAATTCAAGGGTTCTTAGTTCTTGTGCCCTTCAAGTGGCGATCAGTGACCACTACCCTGTGTGCTGCAGCTGGGCTTTGAAGTTGGACAAACAAAATCGGAAAAACCAACATACCACTATCTATTATAGATCGTTTAAAAAGTTTAATAGGGATATGTTTTTAGCCGAACTAAATGAAACCTCTTTTTTTTTTTCGGTTTACAATCATACGAATCCTGAAGATGCGTTGGCCGATTGGTATAGATTGTTCCGTCGGGTTCTTGACAAGCATGCGCCGTTGCGTGAAAAGAGGGTGAAACATGTGCTTTTACCCCAATGGTTAAGCAATGACATTAAAGAGGCCATGGCTGTCAGAAATGAACTAAAACGCAACAAAGATGTTGGTGCTTTCCGCAAGCAGAGAAATCGTGTTAAATACATGGTATTAGAGGCCCTAAAAAACCACTTTAAGAGATTGATGGACAACAAAACAGACACCGTATCTGTCTGGCGCGCCCTTAATGCGTTCACTAAATCACGACAAACAGCACCATGTACATCTATATCTGCAGACACATTTAACAACCACTTCTTGTCTGCTGCTGATTCGTTGTTAAGCAGTACGACAACTCACACACCAGCTATATCCGAAAGGCTTACAGATTTTTGTGAGGACAAACTCGCGCCAAACGTATCATTTAGTATTCCTTCGCTTACTGTATTTGACGTTGGCAAATCTATTAGCCAACTCAAAAATAAGCGCTCGCTTGGTCACGACGGGATAAATACTTTTTAAAACTTGCTGCCCCGTATGTGGTCGAGTCTTTGACATTTATTTATAATCTCGTTTTACAACATGGTACATTTCCAAACAGCTGGAAAGTAGCCAAAGTTATTCCTCTGCCTAAAAGTAAGAACCTCTCAGATCCTAATAAGTTTAGACCAATCTCGCTCTTGTCAGCTCTGTCAAAACCAATAGAAAAACACGTACACAGGCATCTGAGCTATTTTCTTGAAAAACATAACTTGCTTTACCCACTACAGTCAGGTTTTAGACCTCGCCACTCATGCCACACTGCTCTAGCTCACCTGACCAATACTTGGCTTACGTCCATGAACAAAGCTGAAATGACCGGTGCTGTATTTCTAGATTTCTCAAAAGCCTTTGATCTAATAAATCATGATATGTTGATACTAAAGCTATCAGTGTATCACGTAAACAAAGCATCCTTGGACTTTTTCAAATCCTACCTGCACGGAAGACGTCAGTGTGTGTTTGTTAACGGAAAACGTTCCGCTGAAGGCATACTAAAGCATGGCGTGCCTCAGGGCTCAATATTAGGGCCCCTCCTATTTTCCATTTACATCAATGATATGCCATTGCATATTTCAGATCTAAACGTACGCTGTAGTCTGTTTGCAGATGATGCTACTCTCGACATGTCGTCAGCGAATATCTACCCCACCCGGGTCTGCCTTGGGGGACTTGGGTGGGGTTAGGTATTTTTTAGTTCCCAGGGTCACCCTGGTCAGCCCCACAGGGTGGGTTTTTCTCTCTATTCTGGGGCATGTGTTTCTGTCTACCCTTTGTCCATTCACCTGTATTTGCCTTTTTAAAACTCTCCCTACTGTCTGCACTGCCTGTAGCTCTTGATATTGGATGTGTGTTGCTAAATGGTCTTAGCTTTATTTAGGCCCCATGTTGTAGGTTTATTTAACGTATTTGACCGGCTGGCGACATACATTCAATTTTCTGTTTAGTTTTTTTTTTTCACAAGCAGTGCAGGCACGTCCTGAGAAAGCCTTGTTGCTGTCGGGACGTTAAGCAATGTACAATCAATCAATCAATCAGCGAATATCTCCACAATCAATTCCTCACTTCAACAGGGCTTAACTGATGTTTCAAAATGGTGTCACGCTAACTATATGGTACCAAATCCGTCGAAAACAGAATGCATGCTAATAACTACACGACAAAAGCAGCAGCTACATCCACCCCCTCTTAGCCTTTCTCTCAACTCTGAGCCGATTAGACAAGTTAGAGAGCAACGCTTGTTAGGCGTCATTATTGACGATCAACTCACATGGCACGCTCATGTCGGCAGCGTATGTCGAACAGTGTCCAGGAATTTATATCTTCTTTCAAAACTGCGTTATTTTACAGATACACCGACAAGGAAAATATTTTATAACGCACATATTCAATCCCATATAGATTATGCTTCTACAGTTTGGGATGGATGTAGCGATGCGTGCATAAAAAGACTTAATGCTCTTCATCGTAGAGCAGCCAAATTAATCCACCCGGATAGTAAAGAAAGCACCGACGACCGACTCAAAGCCCTCGACATGCTGCCTCTGCGTAAGTTACTTATGTACAATAAAGGCGTACTTATGTTTAAAATCTACCACTCTAAAACGCCTAACAGATCTATTTAGCCCTGCTCATACGCCTTATAAAACGACGAGGAACAATCTATCCATACCAAGGCCGCGCCTCGATATATTCAAAACTAGTTTGTCTTACTCAGGAGCCAAACTATGGAATCTGTTGCCTATCGACATTACTGGGGCTCCTTTGTCCACATTCAGAGCCCGCTTATTTCGGCAGCTGAAAAAAAATTAAGCCCATAGTTGTGTACTTGTGTCGGCGTTTTTCCAGCGCAGTGAGTTGTATTGTCGAGTTTGCAGTTGCTGTTCAAACTAAGTTTTTAACATTCATGTTTAATCAGGCTCTTAGTGTGTGTGTGTGTGGGTGTATGTGTGTGTGAGTGAGCTAACTTCTTTTTTTTATGCTCACGTTTTGCCTTTCCAGTTTTATTAGTTTTAGTCACGCGCGTGAGATTGATGTGTGAGTGCGTGTGCAAGGACATGATTGAAAAAAGGTCTGTGTACCTAATCATTTATCCTTGAGAAATAAAGTTTCATTTCATTTCATTTCATTTCATTTCTCTCTCTCTCTCTCTCTCTCTCTCTCTCTCTCTCTCTCTCTCTCTCTCTCTCTCTCTCTCTCTCTCTCTCTCTCTCTCTCTCTCTCTCTCTCTCTCTCTCTCTCTCTCTCTCTCTGACGGTTGATTTAATAGAATAATAATAATAATAATTACGGCATTTGTAATGCGCTTATCTTATAATAATTTTAACTCTAAGCGCGCACTCACAACTCGCGCACGCATGCGCACGCTTTAGACAATGACTCACGTACCACAAAGTGAAAAACATTACGACGGTCATCTTGCGGTGGGGAGTGTGGTGATATAGTGCTAGAACTGTTGAAAGAGGTGAGTTTTGAGGGCGGACTGGAAGGAGGAGAGAGAGTGTATTTGACGGAGAGAGAGTGGGGGACTGTTCCAGGTGGATGGACCGTAGACGGAGAAGGAGCGGGGGCCGAAAGTGGTGAGTTTGGTGCGAGGGAGGCGGAGAGGGGTGGAGGGAGCGGGAAGGTGTGTAGGGGTGAAGTAAGTTGGAGAGATAGGCAGGAGCGCAGTTGTTCAGTTATTTGTAGCAGAGAGACAGAATTTTGTATTCGGGATGCGTTGGGAGATGGGGAGCCAGTGAAGGAGTTTGAGCAGGGGTGTGATGTGGTCGGATTTTTTCTTTCTGAGGACGAGGCGGGCAGCGTTGTTCTGGACGCGTTGGAGAGTGAAAGTGGTGGAGTGAGGGAGGCCGGAAAGGAGATAGTTGCAGTAGTCGATGCGAGATAAGATGAGAGAGACAGCAAGTTTGGTGGCAGCTTCGGTAGTGAGGTATTTTCTGATCTGACTGATGCGGCGATGGTGGAAATAGCATGCCTGGGCCGTGGCGCAGACGAAGCTGGTCATGGACAGAGAGGAATCGAGGATAACGCCGAGGTTCTTGACCGAGTCAGAGAGGGAGATGGGGGTGCTATCGAGTAGAAGGTGGACAGAGGGAGGGAGCTGGGAGAGTTTCTGGCGAGTGATTTAGGAAGACCGCTTATAGAAAGTCGGTCAACCCTCATTTGATTCCGTAATTTTCGTTCTATTCACTTGGAATTTTGGATAGCTTGCTTTGAAATAGACATTGGATGAGTTCGTAATCAAGAGTTGTACCTCTTCAACTGTTTGAATAATAATTAATCCATTTTGGCTAGTTTTTGTATCCAGTATATACTCCCATCAAACAGTCAGTCCTGGAAGAGGCTGTATGGAAGAAAACAGTCAGCCCTGGAAAGGTTGCGGGCTTATAGTGACGTCATTTTGCTGCTTCTTCAAAATTCCTGTCGCTACTCGAGCCCACAGAGCGTATCAGCGTACTAATAGCGGGAAGCGCTGTGTGTCCGTCTTTATTTGTGTGCGCCGACGTGTGTTGATCAGAGGTTGGCTTAGAGAGGAGGGAAATGGATCAAAAGGATATGCTGAAAAATATGAACAACTCTGAATGTTCCTAAAGTAAAACGTATTTGAGTTCCAAACAATACGGTAGGCTTCGGGATGAAATCCGCATCTTGTTTCTTTATTACTTTCTGTTCCCCATCCTTCTCCTTCGCAAAATCTTTTGTTCCACACACATTGGTTGTCTTCCTCGATTCGCTTCCGCTATCAGCGATAAAGAATCGAGTTTTTTGTTTGTTTGTTTGTTTGTTTTTGTTGTTGTTTTTTTCGGGGAGAGGAGGGGGGGGGGGGGGCGTTGTTTTCCAGCTAGTGCACTTGGCACTCCAGGAATTGCGACCACACGCATTGAAGGATGAATCGTTCAGGGACCGAAACGGTACGAAACAAGATGAGGATTTCATCCCAAAAGTCCACCGTATTGTTTGGAGTTCAGGTGCGTTTGTCTTTTAGGAACATTCAGGGTTGTTCATATTTTTAGGCTTATTATGCTGATCCATTTCCCTCCTCTCTAAGCCAACACATGATCAACACACACGTCGGCGCACACAAATAAAGACGGACACACGGCGCTTCCCGCCATTAGTACGCTCTATGGGCTCGTATAGCGACAGGAATCCATCTCGTTCTACTCTAACCCACCCTCTGATTCACACACACACACTGGCACACAGAAATAAAGACCGACACACGGTGATTCCCGCCATTCGTAAGCTCCGTGGTCTGGCGTAGCATAGCTATTCTGAAGAATAATAGCACGAGCAGCGAAATGACGTCACTTCAAGCTTCGCGTCATGGCATTATTAGTCCCAAGACGCTAGCCGCGCGCTGTGTTCATAGTGACGACTCGATGTTATACGTCACTCATCGCAGTACTAACATTTGACGTATCCGAGAATCAACTTTGCAATTTTCTTGCTGATTTTCACGCCTAGGACTTACAGGTCACAATTTGACCTAATCCTACCCCAGGGCCATGACAAACAGCAGGCTTATGCCAACGCTGTTTATGAAAATCATGCGGGTATTAATGAGAAGATAGTTTGTTTTTCGTAAAAGATAAATTAAAGTTATGGTAGCTGTTTTACAAATGACTCCTAAAAGTGGTGCAGAACATTGCCTGATTTTCACACCTAGGGCATACAGGTCACAACTGACCAAAAGCGGTGCAGAAAATTGTCTGATTTTCCCTCCTAGGGCATACAGCCGAGACAAACTGTAGTCTTATGTAAATACCGTTTACGAAATATCATGCGATTATTAATGAGAAGATTTGGGTTTTTCTCGTAAAAAATTTTCAATTGTTTTAAGATTACCCCATATAATTCGTGAAATTAATCCCCAGAACGTGAAAATATATATTTTTACAAAATATTTAATATCACTCAAAAGGTTCTAGAGGTACAATGCTGGTTAACGAACTCATTCAATATCTCCCTTTTATCTATCTTTACGCAACAACAACAACAAAAATCTAGTAAAAATAAGAAAAATTACGGACTCCAGTGTGGATCAACCGGTTTTTGTGAAACGGCCATTTTCTCGCCATTGAGCATCTTGATCAAAATGTTTTAAAAAAGGTCCCGAGATAATTCTTTTAGGCGGGACAAAATCCTAAAATTTCAAGTTTGTCTGTCCTCAAACGCGGGCTCTAGTCGCTGTCACACACACACACACACACACACACACACACACACACACACACACACACACACACACACACACACACACACACACACATATACGGCGCTTTGGCGCCAAAATGGCGTTCTCTGGCAAGGTTTGCTTAGCTAGAGGTAACGTCATTTTTATCTTGTTACTTCTTTGCCAGAATTTCTGCGCCGCACGCCAACAACGTCATGCGCATGCTCCGGAATGCGCTCCGACCAGCCCCATTTCAAAGTCTACAGTATTTTTTAAATAAGTTAGACAAATAAGGATGTCTGGCACGTTTGAGCTACGGCACGGTTTATCGTGCTCTTGTCCGGTGTGTATAAAGCCACATACGTGTCCTGGTCTGTGATTTTAGATCTTACGGCTGCAAGCGCCCTGCACACGAATAATGATAGGCACCACTTCCCAAATGCGCAAAAGGCCATCGGGCCGACGTTGGCCCGCGCACGTGCGCGGGCCAACGTCAGCCCGATGGTCTTTTCGCACTGGGTTGCTTTTACCTGGATGCAGTAACGTCTGGCATAGATAAATCCTTCTCTCTGTTATTCCCAGGATTTGGGGTACCAGATATGATCGCTCTCAAAACAAGTGGCCACTTGGGGATGATTTTGTTAAAATTTTTATTTGTTTGAAATGTAATTTGAAGAAAAGACAAGTCAACATTCAGTATCACATAGTAAATGCTTAGAATCTTTGCAAATGTATTTTTAGGTCACACATACATGTATATATCAAGTTTGAAAGCAAAATGAGAAATTCAAAGAATATACATGAAAAAAATTGAAATTCTATGTACTGGTGATTTAAAAGAACATTTTCAATACGTGCCCTATGGCGTTTGCAATAAAACAAATGGATACCCCCAAAAATAAACAAGATGAGGATTTCATCCCAGTCTACCATATTGTTTGGAGCACAGATGCGTTTATCGTTTAGGGGCATTCCGGCAGAGTTGTTCATATTTTTTGGTTTATTATGCTGATCCATTTCCCACAAATAAAGACGGACACAGGGCGCTTCCCGTCATTAGTACGCTCTGTGGGCTCGTTTAGCGACAGGAATCCATCTCCTCCATCTCTAACCCACCCTCCGATCCACACACACTGGTACACAAAAATAAAGACCGACACACGGCGATTCCCGCCATTCGTAAGCTCTGTGGTCTGGCGTAGCATAGCTATTCTGAAGAAGAAGAATAGCACGAGCAGCGAAATGGCGTCACTTCAAGCTTCACGTCATGGCATTATTAGTCCCAAGACGCTGTGTTCATAGTGACGACTCGATGTTATACGTCACATCGCAGTACTAACATTTGACCTAACCGAGAATTTGCAATTTTCTTGCTGATTTTCACGCCTAGGGCTCCTACCCCAGGGCCGGGACAAACAGCAGGCTTATGCAAACACTGTTCATGAAAACTCCTGCGGGTATTAATGAGAATATAGTTTGTTTGTTTTTTCGTAAAAGAAAAATTAAAGTTATGTCAGCTCTTTTACGAATGACTCCGAAAAAGTCGTGCAGAAAATTGATTTTCACACCTAGGGCATACAGGTCACAATTGAACTAATCGTAACCGACAGCCGAGACAAACTGTAGGCTTATGTAAATACTGTAAACGAAAAATCACACGATTATTAATGAGAAGAATGTGTGTGTGTGTTTTTCGTAAAAAAAGATTCAATTGTTTTAAGATTAAACCATATACTTCGTGAAAATAATCCCCAAAACGTGAAAATATAATTATATTTTAAATTTTTTTTAAATTTTTATAATCACTCAAAACGTTCTAGAGGTAAAATGCTGGTTAACGAACTCATTCAATATCTCCCTTTTATCTAGTTATATGCAAAATATCTAGTAAAAATAAGAAAAATTACAGACTCCACTGTGGATCAACCGTGTTGTTTTTTTTTTTTTTTTTTTTTTTTTTTTTTTTTGTGAAATGGCCATTTTCTCGCCAATGAGCATCTTGATTAAAAAAAATCGAAAAAGGTCGCACGCACGCACGCACACACACACACACACACACACACACACACACACACACACACACACACACACACACACACACACACACACACACACACACACACACACACACGCGGCGCTTTGGCGCCAAAATGACGTTCTCTAGCAAGGTTTGCTCAGCTAGACGTTAAGTCATTTTATCTTCTTGTTATTTTTTGGCCAGAATGTCTGCCAAAAACGTCATGTGCATGCTCCGGAATATGGTAGACAAAAAGCGACTGAAACCAAGAGTCTACTTTCAATATCCCTTAATCATTTCCATCGATTCTGACACACTATTGCTAGAACTAAATTTGATTATGATAGTTCAAGGGTAGTGACATAATAGGCTCCTCAGGCGCCAATCTATTCTGGCACCATCCTTGAACTAAAATGGTTTATCTATTTCCTTATCTGTAATGTAGCCTTCATAGGACAATACACACATTTAAAAAAAAAACACATAGCAGCCTCAGGATTTAATGAGTTAAAAGGGAAATTGTGACCAACCATTAAACCTACCTTTATTAACCCACTTGTGCATGTAGCTAGTACCGGTGTATACAGTACCGTTGGCTGCATGCATCTGGAGGTTAAACCAGCCATCCAGTGAAATATTTAACTCCCCCAACAACAACGTAAATCATAATAATACCTCTTATAAATCTGAACAATTCGCAATGGCAACTAATGCGCTGATTTATTATTTATTTATAACTATTTAATGAAACACTTTGGCTGTCGGTAGCGGTTTTTGTTGCGATGATTCCTGTCTGAATCATCGCGACAAAAACCGCTACCGACAGCCAAAGTGTTTAAAGCAGTCTGTTGTTCATATAGGGAGAGTCGCTGAATCGACTCGGTTGAGATTTCCGCTACGCGTCGGAGAACATCCTCGTCGATTCATCAACTATCCCGGGTATCTCGCTGTATGAAACAGCAAGCTGCTCAATAATATGCACGCTGCACTATAGGTACTCGTATATGGCTCATCAAATCGGGGGTACATGCATACACATCGCTATAAGAGTACATGCATTGCACATGATTTGCACGCATTTAGAACTGTATCGTAGGAAGATCCGCTTCTAAAAAAGTATCATAGGAAGATTTTTCATTGCAGGGGGGGGGGGGGGGGGGGGGGTGGTGGAAGGGAGAGGGGATTGCCGTGTGTCTGACATGTTACTTTCATGCGTCAAATTCAAACAACGCGGTAGTAAAGTGTGTGTGGGGGGGGGGGGGGAGTAGGGGGGGGGGGAGGGTAGAGGAACAGGCGTCAGTGCAACCTCCAAAAGACGAAAAAATAAAAATAATTTTTTTTTTTTTTTTTTTCAGAAATATGGAGGGAGGGGATAATCAGGCCCACTTATACTTTGCGGGAGAGGGTGTGGTGGGGGGGGGGGGGGGGGGGAAGGAAAGAATGATGACTTAATTAGTAATTGTAAACATACCTTCCTTTCTCATCAGATCTTAATTACAGCTGCCGTCACAATCATGCACGCAAGTTTCAGTTTCCGGTGCAAAAACGTCAATAAACAATATGTAAAAAATAAATTCACAAAACAAACAAGGAAACATTTTTTGATCGTTTGTTCAACAAAATATAAACAAACTTGCATTACACGGGAAAGGGTAAATTGCCTCTCAAAAATGACAGGTTTTTCCAGTTGAAGTTGTTGATAATACCTTATGATTTTCTTCTTTGAACTTCAACTTCTCCTTTATTTATTTATACATGGAACCCTACATCTAATTCGCTTACACTTCATAACTCTCAATAAAATCACAGATAATTGAAGATATAATATTACACCTCTCCCTTGTATTGTACTCCGTGCTTTTGAAGTAGTATATAGTTACGACAATTCATATATATTTCATATACCAACAGGCAAAAGAAATGTGACATCATGAGTATAGAAAAATGTCGCATTTCGTTTTCTCGTCAGTGTATTTTCTCCTTGATTTGTACATCATCACAGGCACGTTGCATACATTCTTCAACTGAACTAATACAATGTGTTTAGTTTGATTCAAACTCTTTAAACAAAGAAATGCCCAATAAATAAAAACTCGCTTTGAAAGAACGAACACAAAACAGCAGCGATCGTCCTGGTAAAGCGAGTTCCCAATGCGCAGAAGGCCATCGGGCCGACGTCGGCCCGATGACCTTTGCGCACTGGGTTTCTTTCTTTGTTGTTTATTTCTTTGCAGTTTACACGCTTTTGGCAGTCACTTGTTTCTTTGAACTTTCTTCACCATCCGATCAAGGGGGGCAACAGTTCCTTCGTCTGTACAAATCATCGCTTGCTTGCCGAGATGCCTCCAACAGACAGCTTTACACCACGTGTTTCACTGTCCCTTTGACTGTAAGTGACGATAACTATGCGTCGAACGGAATCGTCAGTAGCAGCCAGCAAGTTAATCACCAAAACACAATGTTGTGTACGCAGTTCAGCCTCTAATTCCACCTGTCTCGTACACACTTCACACAGTTCAGTTGGTAAGTCTGTTCGCGCTTCAGTCATTTTGTCTACCATGCAGAAGTCAATGAAAGTCGATCTCAGTCGACGGCCGCAGTGGGCCCGCGCACAGCCGTGCGCGGGCCCATTGCGACCGTCGTGGGCCCGAGGACCTTGGCTTACTGGGACATACCAGCGCACATGTTTATTCGGAAGTCCTTCTAAAGAAGCGAGGCAGTTTTGATAGTGAGAATCTGGTGAGAACTGATCTGGGAACTCTTGCAACAGACAAGTGGCGCGGGGTATTGGGGTCTGCCGCACAGAGATGACGCCGAGGATTTAGCAACAGATGAGGAGCAGGACAAACCAATGTTGACAACAAAATAAGAACTTCGTGAGTGTGTGGCTATATCGCTACCGACTTCTAATGCTATAGGCCTAACCACAATAATTGTCTCCCTAGATTTGCAACCGCTGGACAGCGGTAGCGAATCGAGGGAGACAACCATTGTGAGGTCAGGCCTTGCCCGAGGTCTCCATGTCTCAGAAGCACTATGCAGAAGATCTTAAAAAGCATCTGCACAGCAAGGATGCTGGTATAGTCATGTCTACGATAACTATTTTGGTTGATTTCCGGGTACTGTTCCATTGGAGGCCCCGACTACAATTTTTAAAAATATAAAGCACGTTGCTTATAACGAACAATGGCAGGAAAAATGAATCCTAAAACTAGTTTGTCTGCGACTGTTCAGAGTTATATGGAGTTTGTTAAAAGCGAAATAATTTGTATTGAGAAACTGTGGTCGGTACCTCTGGAAAAGTGGATGTTGTGTCCGTCCTTTGTTATATATGCGACTGTAGTCGTGCATCGATCGTTCTGTGCAGCGTTAAAGGAGATCAAAAGTTTTCTCAAACAGACGATAATGAATGACGTTTAGCAGGACGTATCAGTTAAATTCATATTCAACTCTTCGATGCCAGACTGGTGGACACAGTCTGGGCTCACGTTATGGAAGTCATTTTAAATTCAGCGTCAAAGATCTCCGACCGTCAAACGAACGTGCATGGTCACAAAATGGTTTCAGCACTTGCGGGGGCTCGTGAAGATTTGTACCTCTTGCAGCTGGGTGGCCTTTATTTTTTCGCGGCAGTTAAGAGGAAAACTTGAACACCGTCTCAGTGAGGATAACCGTGGAGCATATCTTTGCCAACGGATGGCATATATTCTCATCAAGCCTGCAATCTCGGTGGGGATAGCCACATCTTTGCGAACAAGAGCCATACAATCTCACTGAGACTGCCACTCTGAGGCAGCCGGATTCGCATGGCCCAAGCTTAAAAAAAAGTCCACCCATGATGCGCAAAAGGCCATCGGGGGGACGTTGCCCGCCGTAACGGCGCAGTTGTTCCACAGGGAGCGAAGAGGATTCAGTCACTTGAGATATTGCAAGTCATCTGTGTTGAAGTCAGTGGCTTGTAAGTTTACGTTTCTTGCGACTTTCAGTCGAAGACTGGCACCTTCTCGTCCTCACAACATCGTCTTCGCCATGATGACCCGAAGAGCTCGCGCGAACACTAACCACAAGAAGCAGGCGAACAAACAGAAAATGACGCCTACCCACGCTAAAGGCACTGCGTACACTAAGTCCACGTTTCTCGCAGAACACAATGCTTCTGGCATAACGTCCAAGGAATAACACTCGTATTTCTGGTAATAATGTTTTGTTTGAAACATCGCCAGCCCGAACACCCCAAACAGCGCTGAAACAGAAGAGGCACACACTAATTATTTAATACTGAATATGATGATGATGATGATGATGATGATTGTGGTGGTGAAGATGGTTGTGGTTGTGATGCCGACCTCGTCTGCATACTAAATATGCCTGCTATAAGCGCTGCAGGAGAAGTGTGAAGAACAGGATAGCAGATCACAATTAAAGGTGACGGACAGCAACACATTACGGCAACATTGCTATTCAGTAACCCATCCGTTTGTTGTTGTTGTTTTTTGTACAGGGTTAAATTAATGTGACAGCACACCTTTCTTCACAGAACCCAAAACAAAAATAAGATATAAAAAATATTTCATTATTTGTCCTGATTTTGTCCTACTTCTACAAAAATAATGTTCGGGTACATGAAATATTTCGGCATTTCCCTTTAACCTATTAGCCCCGACACACAACATCAGTAGATGGCCCGACCACGATATTTTAAGGGTAGTGCCAGATGAGCTTGGCGCCATCTAATGCAACTGGCACATAGTCCTTAGGTGACAACTCCAAAAGTTGAGAAATGCTGCCGTGGGGTTAAATGGGTCAACCATAAGGTCAAACACAGACAAGCACGCACATTTACTTACCTGCCATACAGTACAGGACCCCGGTGACCATACAACTGGCCACTTGTTTCTGAAAAATGCCGATCATGCCGACCACGATAGCAGAGCCCAGGTCAATTATCACCACGATGTAACACGACGCTGCTGAATTGTGCAACCCTGTAACAAACACACACGAACAATACTTGTCAGCACCAAATTAAGATATTGCGAAACCTGGTAGCTATAAAGTCAGACCGCGCGCGGGCCAACTAAGGCTGGAGTCGGCCACAGGACGTTTCGCTCATTGAATGTCTAAACTACTTGGGAGCCAAACAAGACCGCGTTATATACGATATTGCGATATTGTGATGCGCGTAATACTGAAGCCAACGTGTAATAGCAGATTCACCCCCCTCCCGCTACACATACACACCCTACAGCAGGAGATTAATAGATGGTGACAGCTTACAGGTAGAGCATGATCTTCGTGGCACATTATATATGAGAATGCGCTGAGCAGATCATGGCACTACCCCGAAAACTGTCATCATCATCATCGGCAGCAGCAGCAGGTACACCGTCGTCGTCATCGTCATTATTTTCATAATCGAAAGCAATTAAGTAATGTAAAAGACATCATATGAAAAGCAAGGCATGGTCGATTTGTGTTTACGTAGTAGCCTACGTCAAACGGTGAGTCATTATTCGTTTTTGAATCTCCATAAAGGTGACTGTCAAGCGAGTAAAATGAAAATAAAACAACAATAACAAAACAACAAAACCACGCTGACTTAGAAAGGACAAGTGTAACACAGCTTATCTGCTTTGTACTTGCCCTTTCTTCGCGTGTTTCTTTCCTTTTGGGGGTGTATTCTGTTATTTTTTTAGCAATAGAATCACCATGGCATCAGAATAGCGTTGTGTGGCTACCTGTAATGTTTGAAAGCGGCGGTTCTATCTTTAGACTGCAATTAGTCTGAACAAGAGTACCGTTTTTCATCGATACACCACGCCAGCATGTGTATCGCCAACCCTTTCAAGGTAGAAAATGATGTCCCTGAAACTATCGCATATTCACTGCCGAAAACAAAAATCTCGAGGTAAACACAAATAATATTATCAATGAGGCCAACGGGTTAATGAGAATCTAGGCCTTTTGCATTCGGCTGTTGATGCGTCTTGTTCCGGCGGTGATGGGGTCAAATCAAACTGTGCGTGCAAACAACCTATAAATAAAGGTAACCTGCGATGTATATAGAGTGGATTATAATCACTAAATACTGTTGTTCTGGTGACTGCAGTCGTAAACATGATGATTAAGAAGCCAGCAGCCCGCATTATGAGGCAAATGTTCATAGATTTTGAAACAAACAAGCGCAGTTTCTGAGATAAACAAGCCCGCATTTTGAAACAAACAAAAAACAACACACACACGCACAAAAAAACAGGCACATATTGTTTAAGCAAATAAGTGCGCATTATGCAACAAATTTAATGATCGCATATTTTCAAATAAACAATGACATTATGAAACGAACAAGTAAGCGGGCAAGCAAACAACTCAACTCAAACCATCAAAATTATTTTTAAAAAGATTTAAAATAAACACAGAAAACTAACCACAACGTTGTTCATTCATTCATTCATTCATTCATTCATTCATCATTCACTCACTCACTCACTCACTCACTCACTCCATCCATTCATTCATTCATTTATCCATCCATCCATCCATCCATTCAGCCATCCATCCGTCCATCCATCCATCCTCTTATTTATTTAGTTATTTATTTAGTTATTTATGCCTTTTGTTTGTCATCTCTTGTTTGTTTTTCTTCTTTCGTGGGGAGGAGGGGTGGTAGGCGAGAATGTAGGAACTATCTTGTAAAATGTAAGCCTCTTACTTGCAAGGTGCAATGTGCCAAGGCTAGGTATAAGCACTCGTCTGTATTCTTTAAAAATAACAAGTGCTATATTTACCATTGTTTTCCTCCCTACGTCACACGACCAGTAAATTTAGCGCAAACTGTACCATGTGACCGTGATATAAAAACCACTGTAGCGAAAAATGGCGGACGTTTTATAGCCCTCTCAATGACGCGTTACGACCTCGTTTTCGAGTCTTGATAGCAACTCGGTTCCGACAAAATAGCAGAAAAAAACGCACTAATGTAGTCCTATTTGACGTAATACACATCATCTGCCTTATTTTTTTACGACATGAGGAGCCAACTAAACAATATTTCACCACTAATTACATAGCGCAAACTGCAAAAGCCTTCCACCGAGACATTTTCAAAGTTCGGGAAACCACCGAACAAAAATAGCTTCCGAGTTTGTTTTTTTTAACCAATCAGAGACACAATCCTTGCAAACCGGCAAGCCAGGCACTGTCGTCTGCTCAAACACCAACAGGCAACATGCCACAATTTCACCAAAGCACAGAGCAACAAATTCAAGAACTAAAACGAAAATACACACCCAGCAACACTATACACAAAGCACGCTATTGCCAAATTTTCACGTCACTCAATGCGGGACTATCTGAAGAAAATCATCTCCCGAATTTTCGAAGACTATCTGACATGTCTACGCTGTAAAATAAAATCTTACCTTAAAATCCATCAATCTCAGCACTAGTCCTGCTGTTAACGAGCGTTTTGTTTTGGTATTCCTTTTTCCAGATATCCCAACACACATGACACTTTAGGATAAAACAACGACAATCTGCTGCACACTCCAAGCCATCCCCTTCTGACATCTTGAATCTAAAAGCACGAGGCACCATGCTAACTTGCACAAGCTGTCACATCAGTGGTCAAATGCCGATCGCTTCATCAAAAAGTTCTTAATTTTTGTGAATCACACAGCAGTCAAGAAGCACTGTCATTGTAATACTTTAACGACCTTTTGTAGACATTGCAGCTTAAATCATTCTGTACACAAGCCAAGATTAGCTTTTTACTCGCGAAAACAAGACTTGCGCTTCTGACACGGAATCGTGCTACGTCACAGTCTGGGAATCCCCGGCAGAACATGTATATTCAATGGTGTCACCTATCCGCCACAGAAGCGGCCGTCTTCATAAACCGGAATTTTTCTAAACAATAAACGGAGGAAGGAAAACAAATACGTTATTGGTCGGAGGGGTTCGCTACACGGACCTTTGTAGGCCTTCGGGAGGTCAAAGGAATCATTGTACCCCTCTGGCCTTCGGCCTTCGGGGTACAATGATTCCTTTGACCTCCCTCAGGCCTACAAAGGTCCGTGTAGCGAACCCCTCCGACCAATAACTTATATTGTCTTGCTGAGCATCATTTAGCAAACATCATAACACAATTCATCTCACGACCGCTGTTGACGCGCCCCTCTGTACAAATATGGACACGACGTGTTTCCCTTTTAGCATTTAAATTTTTTTACAATGGATGAACTTTGCTTAATAACCTCCGGCGCTAGGCATGGTAGATAGATCGACTATGACAGCTGAAGGTTGTGTCTAACGCCTAATGGCGCCAAGCGTGTCAGACACAACCTTCAGCTGTCTAGTCGATCCATCTCTCTGCAGTTAAAGGCACATACGGCGTGGATATATAAAAACGGCGCACCTGCGTGGAGCGGCATTTGATGCCTGATTGTGTCAACTTTGCGCGCGTGTTTACCGGACACTCGGCCGTCTGTAATTGCGCCTGTAAATGCCCTGCAGACAATGTTAACTTTCAAGGTCTGTTAGCTCTCAAACGGAGGTGGACAAAGTGAAAATAAAATCGTAGCGAGCTACTTGATCAGTAAATAATGGTAGATTTGAAGGAGACTAACTAGTTTGCTAGAGGGTTATGTCAATACGTAATTAGGAATCCCTGTCATACTCAATTCTAAAATACGTAGATGTGTTTTCCGCATGAAATTTGGTTACCATGCTTCGTTAACTGTGTATTTTACAAAACGTCAGGGGATCAATATGTATGTCTTGTTGAATCTGAAGTTTGTTATAAGCGAAGTAAGAATGTAAAGACCTAGGAAAGGTGTCTTTATATCCGACTTTTGTCATAGTCGACTTTGGTATAGGCGACGCTTGATGTATTAGAAATGTGGAAGGTGAATGCGTGTTTGTTACATGAGTGGGGTGGAAAGGGTGGGGTGGTGGGGGGGGGGGCGGAGGAAGGGGGGGGGGGCGGAGGGAGGGGGGAGGGTTGACGGATTGCGCATGAACTGCCATCTTCCTTAACCCCTTAACTGCCTGAGCCAAGCGAACGCTATTCAGCTGCAAGAGACATACACCCTCATGAGCCCCAGAGGATTTATGTTTCTTATTATTCCTAGGACGGTATATATGCATTTGTTTTCCTCCTTACGTCACACGACCAGTCAATTTAGCGCAAACCGTACCATGTGACCGTGATATAAAAACCCCTGTAGCGAAAAATGGCGGACGTTTTGTAGCCCTCTCGATGAAGCATCTTCGATGCCAGTTTTGTTCTATAAAAGATCGCCAAACGTTCTAAATTACAAAGTTACTTAGTGCTGTTCGAAACAACAATCACACTCAGTACTGGAGACGGCAACGTCATGACATTTGAAATTACGTCATAAGTCTATTATGTATAAATGTATATTCCTTTGACGTCAGTCATGTCTGGCGTGATCCAGGTCGCAAGATGTCTTCTTGATTTCTTTTACGAAAATAGTGGAGGAATGAAAACAAATACGTTATTGGTCGGAGGGGTTCGATGCACGGACCCTTGTAAGCCTTCGGGAGGTCAAAGGAATCATTGTACCCCTCAGGCCTTCGGGGTACAATGATTCCTTTGACCTCCCTCAGGCCTACAGAGGTCCGTGTAGCGAACCCCTCCGACCAATAACTTATAATATTTTATCCCATTTTACATATATATGTGTTCTTCACGCGAATGTCGGTCAATATGTAGTCGTTTCAATTCGTGATCACGGACAGTGAAGGGTTAACTCATGAATAGCGCAACAAAGCTGCCTGTTTCACGCATTATGCAAAATGTTGCTTAATTCATTAATTACCACCTAAATCGATAAACCTGTTTAGTACCGATTACAGCAAGAGGTATAGAAGCCTCTTGCTGACACCACTTTAAATCCGTGTTCCTGTTACATCTAGGGGATTTTGGCCTTGAATTAACGAAGATTGCTGAAATACAGTCAGCACAGAACTGGTTTCTCGTACCACGTACACGACTGAGCGTATGAGGGAAATGGTATTAACCCTTTGCGTGTAGGTAACGGTTTTTGTCGCGATGATTCCTGCTGGAATCATCGCGACAAAAACAGCTACCGACACGTAAGGGGTTAAGCGCACTCTGAGCATCAGTGCACATTTTTATCATGGGTCAATACCGTGGCTAAGTTCGTTTCGGATGTGAAATTTAAAAAAACAAACACATAATTGTCGAATCTTGTGCTGATGTGCACTGTAACGATTGTTGTGTACTTTCAGAGGGCTCACAAGAAGGCTCACGGTTTTCAAACCGCTTGCTCAGTTTCCAAAGGCCAAGCTGACAAGACACTACCTTTAAGCTGCTATGACAATGTTTGATCTATTTCCCACTCTTCGTGCAGGATATAATGCCATTGACTGCCAGCTCTTGACGTCTCTGAAACAATCGCACATATGGACATTGTATGCCGGACAAGCATAACCTCATCTGCCTGAGGCACAAGGATAAAATTAATGTCAGCAAGAGGCATATATCCTCATGATCCCCCGCGACAGCGGGGGCTCATGAATGATCTATGCCTCTTGCATTTGGATGTTGATCGCTGCCTCTGACATTGGAAAGGGTTAAAAATTAAAAAGCGTTGTCGAACACTGGATGCAGCTTCAAATCAATGTAATAATGATGTAAGCTGACGCAGCTTAAGTCTATCGCAGCCGGTACAAAGCAAATTGTATCTCACCGCAAGAGGCGTAGATTCTCATGAGCCCCCCGCGGATGCGGGGGGCTCATGAGGATCTACGCCTCTTACTGGCCAAAGTCTGTGATTCTGACGGGGGCTGAACAGGCGATAAATCCCGAATGGTTTTAGAAACATAATTCCACAGCCGACTGTCACTTGATGTGGACAGATGTAGATACGCAATCCTCCCACAGTCTTCGTAACACAGGCTATGGGTAGAAAATGCGTGTGGACGGTTTCACACAGTGCGTTTTAGTGTAGCCGAGGCATAGCAGGGGCGGATCAGTTACCTCCCACGTTTGTGGAGGTGAGTGGTTTTTTTTTTTTTTTTTTTTTTTTTTTTTTTTTTTTTTTTTTGACTGTTTGGTTTCGATATTTAAGCTGACACAACAGGTCTACCGAAGTGCCTGACCTTCCTTCACTGTGCTCCCAAAATCAAAAAGTGTGTGTGTGGAAGGGGGGGGGGGATGTGTGGGGTAGGGGTTGGCCGGTGTGGGGGGGGAGGGTAGGGGATGGAAGGCGCGCCAAGCGTGTGTGAAGACCTCTTGCACCTTCTCACGACTACCCAAATATCGAAAAGCGGAAGGGGGGGGGGGGAGGGAGGGGGTCCAGACTACCAAAATGGGAAGTTTGATATAGTGTGGGTTTTTAAAAAAAATTAGGCTGGGGGTGGGGTGTGTGTGTGTGTGGGGGGGGGGGGAGGGGAGTCCAGATTCCTCATGATCCCTCCCCACCCAGATCCCCCCCCCCCTCCCCTTGCACATTTCTAACAAAATGTATTACTTCTATCCACCGTTTTACAGTAACTAAACGAAACACATACTTCTCATACCACACATACACATCGCGAAACACATTTCTCTTCTCCAGCCTGTGTTTCGCAAGAAATTTGAAGTATCTCCAAATGCACTTTTTCCACGATGATTAATATGACGTCACAATTCCTGAACTTTTCATTTTTGCAATAATCGCCTTATGTGGCAATCCCGAGAGTTTTTGCGAGCGACGCAGAAATTGTATCTACTCAGGAGGCAAAGTCATATATAAGCCAGGGATTTAACTTTAAAAAATAATAAATATGAGGCCTGCTCAATTGGACAAATACGCATTTCACTGTTTCGGTTTCCATGACGCACTGTATAATCAATGAATGTCACTTAGACTACCTCGCAGTAAATAACATTCAGCCCCGACACACCACAGCAAGAGATGGATCGAGCATGATAGTTCACGGGTGGTGACAGAATAACGTGGCGCCCAGTGGGGGCCAGGCTATTCTGGCACCACCCTTGAACAATCATGCTAGATCTGTCTCTAGCATGGTAATGCAGTCTTTCACAGGGTAACTTCAAAATTTGGGGATTTCGGTCCTGCGGTAGAATGTGTTAACGTAACTGCCGAGAAAAACTCAGTCCAGAATAACAGATCATAATGGGGCTGATTATAGGTTGTCGTTTTTCTTGGGATGGAGCAGACTTTAATTTGTCAACAGGAAATCAAGAAATCTCGACTCGCTCCGTCTGCGCCTCAACTCGCGACAGGCGCAGATGGAGCGAGTCGAGATTTCTTGATTTCCTGTTGACAAATTAAAGTCTGCTCCATCCCAAGAAAAACGACAACCTATAATCAGCCCCATTATGATCTGTTGTTCTGGACTGAGTCGGCCGGTTTGTAGACATATTTCGATTTCTGTTCATTTAAATTTCACGTTATTTCGGTTAGTTAGACTCTGCTTTTCGAGCTTAGGTCCCATATCTCAGCCGCGTGAGTGTGTTTAAAGCCTGCGCAAGCCACTAATCAAGTTGCTTCGATATAGTGCAGCAACTTGCTTAGTGGCTTGTGCAGGATTTAGGTCACTCATGCAACTGACCACAGACTTCCATCTAATATTGCTCATTTGCATCTTCACCTTGAGATGTCCCCAATGACACAACATTCAGAGTCCAATATTTTCAGCAAGATCTGAGTATTTGCAGACAATGCGAATCTTATTGCTTTGACTTTTTCAAGAGTCTTTAGGCATATTCCTTAACTCATTCGAGACGTGCCGCCTCCGGATACGCGGCATAAGCCGCGTATCCGGAGGCCGCACGTCTCGAATGAGTTAAAGAAGTGTACGACATTTTAGCCTAGAATATCCTTTAAATATATTTACATCTTGTCTTAAGACCTTTCTTTAAGTCTGGCTGGCCAGAGTTTTACCCTTTCCGCAGTGAGATGGCCTTAGTCACCTGCTCGGCCTTAAACCTAACTAACTAATTGGTCTAACGTTCCATCTGACAAAGGAAGTGGCGTTTTACACACAGAATGTCCCTGCAAGAGAAACACAAATGAACGTAAATCATCTAGACAGCAAGAGGTATAGATTTTCATGTTCCCCTGCAGGTGCAGGTGCAGGGGCACATTAAGATCTATGCCTCTTGCAGATGGACGACAGATGCCACAGGAAGAAAACCAACATGACGAAATTCTGTTAGCTGACACTCACTTGCTATCTGTTTGCCCTTATTGTTGTTGGCCATGATGACGGAATCTTCGTCGTAGTCCGTAACGAAGACATAACATCTCTTATCTGTCACCGTCTTGTCCTTAAACAACGCTCTTTCTGAATCTGAAAAAGTACATGATTTTTTTAAACTTCATTTCACTGGTAGATAGATGATTTGATTTTATGGACATATAGCAACAAAAACGACGAAAACAACACCAAGGCGCAACACTGTTACGTTGAACTTCAAGGTAAAACGCAAATTTTTCACTCGTATCGTTGACAAACAAATTTAACAAAGGGACAGACCAGCCGACAGACTGACAAAATGACAGACCGACACAGACACAGACAGAGACGACAGACAGACACGGACACAGTGACAGACACAGACAGACAGACAGATAATGAGACATACAAACAGACAAATAAAACGAGCCATCCAAGCCATGACCATTAATTGTACTCTAGCTCTCAGATCAATAATACATACATTGTTTATGTATGTGATACTGATATCAGTCAACCAGCTAAGCAGTCTGGAACAACCACAGTGGTTGTCTCCCTCGATTCGCGGCGCTGATCAGCGCCGCGAATCGAGGGAGACAACCAGTGTTGCTATCCACAAACAAAGAAAGCGACTGGGACAGATCGGTTCCTTTTAACGCAAATTACAATCTCGGCCGGCTTTTCGCCCGTATTATTTCAGATCGAAGATCGTCCGCTAAATACGGCCATTACCGTTCCCACCGCTTCCGTTTCCTGTCATTTTGCGACATCTCGTAAACTGTGCATGAAGTAAAAACAAGACATATGCAAGAGGCATAGATCCTCATGAGCCCCCGCAAATGCGTAGGCTCGTGAGGATCTATCCTCTTGCCAAACCTCATTTAAGTTCGCATTGATCACTGATAGATACTGTCTTTTATCGGTCATGATTTATATATCGAACAATAACACCATACGAACGGCTACATATTTTGTAGAGTGCACGCACTGTCATGAATCTCAATCAGACATGCGTGATGGACAACATTGTTGTGCTGATTAGTTAGATTCATTAGCTCTAGATCTGATTTCTTGTCGAACGTTTTCATGCCGACATAATTCTCTTACTTCTCCTAATCATGTCGCGATAATAAACGTATCTGAACTTCAAAACAATGTAAGGCACATCGACTCTAATATACATTAAAGCTATCTGTTCCAAATCGGGTTTAATGCTACAATTTGCTGATCAATACAACGGGTTCTCAATGTTGTCTTGCCTCGAATAGTACTTTTATAGCCATCTTTTTACAATCCATGTAATCAGACACACATAAGAGAGTTTTTCTACTGTCCCATGTGCGCGGCGGTGGAGCTCTCCTACATACAAAGGAGAAGAAGAGTAGAAACGTATTTCATTTTACGACTTTCAGGCTTCACAAGTTAGCCCTTTTGTCCTGCAATATTGCAAGACATACTAAGAAAAATTATAACGGAGATATCGCGTATTTTTCACCATTTCTTGCCTTGAGCATTCCCCTTCAAATCCACAAGTGATGACGATGAGGAGAAGGAGGACGATGATTTACATTGACGTGAAGAAAAAAAGAAGATGGGATGAACCATAACCCACAAAGTCCCTTCTATATGAGAGCAGTCTTCGCTGTCAAGGGTCTCTACCTTTGTCTTTGACTTCATTCTGATGTTGAAATATCTCCATCTGAAAAAAGCCTAGCAGATGTGCCAATGCGTTATAGTGAACTCTAGAATGGGCGCTCGCAGTGCACACGCGTCATTGGTTTGTCACACGTCATTTGTCGAGTCATGACGTATTTATTTTTGTTTTTACGTAATTTTATATTTAACTTGATATGAGATTCGCTTTCGCTTCAAGACTTGAGAAAATGGTGACAAAACTAGACTTTCACGGTACAATTTCAGTCTTGCTATAATTTGTGTGAAATCAGGTTGACTTTACCTAGCTACATGTTATACTAAGTACACCTGCATGCTCTTCTGAAAGCGCGTCGATGTGTGTGTATGCGTGTGCGTGTGCTTGTTTGCACTAATGATGCGCGCGCTGCAAACATCCTCAAGAGGCATAGATGTTTATGCGCCCTCTGGGCACTTGAGGATATATGCCTTTTGGAGATGCGCGCATATGTGTCATTGGTTTGTCAAACGTCGTTTGTCATGAGGTAATTTTTTGTTTTTACGTAATTTTATATTTAACGTGATATGAGTTTCTCTTTCGCTTCAAGACTTGCGAAAATGGTGACAAAACTAGAATTTCACGGTACAATTTCAGTCTTGCTATAATTTGTATGAACTCAGGTTGACTTTACCTAACTACATGCTAAGTATACCGGCATGCTCTTCTCTAAGCGCGTCGATGTGTGTGTTTGCGTGTGCGTGTGTGCATGCGCGCGCTCCAAACTTCCTCAAGAGGCATAGATGTTCATGCGCCCTCCGGGCACATGAGGATCTATGCCTCTTGGAAATGCGCGCATGTGTGAGAAAGAGCGAGCGATAGAGAGAAGAGAATTACATCATATTTAGAGTATCAGTGTCTGCGTGGTGACGAAGTTGCTTCTTTTACGTCACCGGCACTGTCTGACTTTCTCTAGAAGTGAAGTTTTTTTTTTTTTTTTTTTACTGTTTTAGTTATTTTCTGAAAAGAATTAATTTTTACCAAAGGAGTTGAAAGGATACAAAGCTGACTAACGAACTCATCCAAAGTCTTTCTCCAAACTAGCTATACGCAAATGTTCAAGTAAATGTGATACAAATTACGGACTGTAATCTGGGTCAACCAACTTCCTATAAACGGTTGTTTATGTCTTCAATGAGACACTCAATTACAATATGCTCGGAGGCTCTCTTAGCCACCCACTTAAGAAAGTATTTCGCCCGAGTTTCAAGCTTGTGTGTTCAGAAATATCGGATATTCTCTTGTTTACATACAAACGCACAAACATACGTACGCACATACGGCGCTTCGCGCCAAATGTACGTTCAGCAGCGAGATAAGCGTAATTAGACATGACGTAATTTTTATCCTGTTACTTCATTTGTTAGAGGTTTAGCCTCTCCGCCTTTGACATCATGGACATGCTATTAAATTCGCCCCACTGCGACGCGTCCTGAAAAGTCCCTTCTATTTGTTAAGTAAAGGTCCTCGGGCTGACGTCAGCCTCCTTAACTGGCCCGTGCACGCTTGTGCGCGGGCCAGCTAAGGCTGACGTCGATCCGAGGACCTTCTGCTCTTCAGGCATCTCCATGGGAGCCCAACCCGCGACGTGTGCTCTTAATATAACTGAGATATACCAGGGTATACCGTAGCGTGTAACGCTGATGTTAACATATATGTCTGACATTAATGTCGATCGATCACACCCACATTATCGTCACGCGACCTGGATACAGTCAAACCTGTGCAAAGCGACCCCCCCCCTCCAGTGGACGCCTTAGACAGGTGGTCTCCTTAGTTACACAACGACATCGAAGTAACAACAAAATGGGATGAACCATAACCCACAAAGTCCCTTCTATATGAGAGCTGTCCTCCTTACACTATAAATAGAAGGGACTTAAAAACAGGACCATGGGACCAAAATGTACATGCAGGAGTTTGCCTTTTACATGTGGTCGCCTTGACATGTCTGAGTGTATATGAGTCGCACGTTTACATTGGAGGATTCGACAATTTGGTGCAAAAACGTCGTCACTGAACTACAAACTGTCCCATTGTATCGTCATTGACGTTCAAATTGTCCTAACACATCGACAATTGAGAGCAAACTGTCCCAAGAAATTGCCATTGATCTGCATACAGACGTTTTCCGGAAACCAGAAGAAGATTAAAATAGCTGTTATTAATAGGCGTTATTAAAATAGCAGATTTTTGGACGAAAACAGTGGATCAGAAACCTGGACAAACAGCGACAGCGTGTTTGTTCGGGATTTTAATTTTCTGTTTTCTTTGAAATACATTCAGTTTTGACCTACTACTGATTTCAACAAACGGCAACTGTCGTAAAATGCATGACGATGATGGAGTTGATAATATAATAATAATAATAATAATAATAATTAATAATAATAATAATAATAATAATAATAACAATAATAATAATAATAATGTATATTTTTAAGGCACCTATACTGTCGATGGAAAAGCTCTAGGCGCCGTACAAATGACATACTAATATACAGACACCTTGCATCCTACAACACATTTATTTTCCCTAACATTCACACTCATACAACAAGATGTACAAGAAAAATAAGAATAACAACAACAACAAACACCAATAAAAAACAAACAAAAAAATGCTCACACAAAAATACACACATGTACCATAAAACCAACAACGCACACACAAGATAGCCCTCACTGACAACAAAATGGTGACTATATATATATACATGTATATATATATATATATATATATATATATATATATATATATATATATATATATACATATATATATATATACATATATATATATATGTATATATATATATATATATATATATATATATATGTATATATATATATATGTATATATATATATATGTATATATATATATATATATATATATATATATATATATATATATATATATATATGTATATATATATGTATATATATATATATATATATATATATATATATATATATATATATATATATGTATATATATATATATATATATATATATATATATATATATATATATATATATATATATATATATATATATATATATATATATATATATATATATATATATATATATATATATATATAGTGAATGCACGTTTAAAGGAATAAATGCGTCTTTAAAGACTGCCGGAAACTATTGGCTGACTCAACATATCTGAGGGACTGTGGTAGTTTATTCGAAAGAAATGGTGCTTGGTATGAGAAAGACCTCTCGCAAAAAGACTTAGTTCTCACAGTCGGAAAGCGTGATAGTTTAATGTCTGCTGAAGAACGGAGCTGTCTTGAAGGTGTGTAGACAGGGCCAGTAGAGGGAGACATACAGCTATGACAGATGAACAGAACTTTGTATTGTACTATAGGTGTGATAGGTAACCAATGGAGTGAACGCAGGATGGGTGTGATGTGGGCTGACTTCTTTGCCTTGACAATAAGCCGTGATGCTGAGTTCTGCACCCTCTGGAGCCGATCCAGAAGGTACTGAGGACAGCCACACAGGAATGCATTGCCGTAATCGAGTCGGGACAAGACAAAGGAGCAGACGAGCGTTTTAGTGGCTTCTGGTGTGAGAAAGATGCCTGATGGAGCTAATGCGACTCAGTTCAATAAATGCAGATTTACAGGTATTCAAAACGTGTCGTTTTAGTGAGAGAAAGCAATCAATGGTGACGCCAAGATTTCTCACGTGAGCAGAAAAAACTAACTTCAGTATCTAGGATTGTGACGGATTGTGGTAAGGAAAAAGATATTCTGGTAGAGGAAACTATCATGGCTTCTGTTTTATCTTCATTCAGTTTTAGTTTGTTGGCTATCATCCATGTTCTAACATCAGAAACTGACAGTTGAACACAGTGGATGATGGCATCGACCTGCTCAACATGGCCTGACTTATACAACTGCGTGTCATCAGAGTGCGCGTATTAAGAAACTGGGCGTGCAGCAATGACACCGGACAAAGGCTGCATATGCATAATGAACCGAAGAGCACAGGCAGTACATTTTCCCATTCTGACTCTGGAACTCTGTTGATATCGGAGTGCTTTTGTGTCGACGAAACTTCTCGAAAACCGTTGTGACTCTTAGTGTTCATTTTAGTCTTTAAATTCATTTAATTGCTTAGACTGTTGGAATCTTTACTGTTTTTCTTTTACTTCTAGAAAGCGATGTCTTCTTGTTTAGGCGGTTAGTCAATATTTAAACACAAAGGAGTCACGTTGATTTGAAATATTCCTGCTACTGGAGAGTTACCTCATTCGCGGCCAGCCGCATCCGGATGCGCGGCATAAGCCGCGCATCCGAATGCGGCTGGCCGCGAATGAGTCACTCCTTCACTATCAGCGGACACAGATTGCGCTGCAGGAATCTTTGTAACTCAATGTCAAACAGCCTCAAACGGCGAAGGAACATGGATACACAGCGATGTTAACAATTGGCATAGATCCTCGGGAGCTACCGCCGTTCATGATGATCTATGCCTCTAGTATTTGGGTCGGTTTCACTTTTTTCACGGCAGTTAATGGGTTAATATCAAAACACTGCTATGCCATTCTTTCCTGTGGGTAGACGCAGGTCGATTGACTCATTATCCTACCAAATGTTGATTTTTCACAATGAACAATAAGCAAAAGATTCATAAAACCAACGCAGCGCTGATCAGTTTTAATTTTGGTCTCTGTTCATTACAGAGCATCACTTAACCCCTTCACGGTAAGTGGGATCAAACTGTGTTTATTTTTAATGTCATTGTCAGTTCAAGGTAAAAAATCCCCAACCGTCAAGGAACGTGGATACAAAGTTGTTTCAGCAAGAGGCATAGATCCTCATGAGCCCCCGCAACTGCGCGGTCTCATAAGGATCTATGCCTTTTGCAGTCTGGTCGTGTTCATTTTTTTTTTTTTTTGGTCAGTGAAGGAGTTAAATTCCATTAAGCTGAGTGCATTCTGCCTTTGTACGGCACACAAATAAAAAATAAGTGCATGCATGGCCTTTACAGACTTAACCCATTTAGCCCTGACGCACTACAGCAGGAGATGGCTCGAGCATGATAATTCAAGGGCCTGTCGGCGTCAAGCAAATCTGGCACTACCCTTGAATTATCATGGTCGATCCATCTCATGAAACAGGTGCAAATTCGTTAGATGACGCCTCCAAAATTGGGAAATACGTGCGTGGGGCTGAATGAGTTAACAGTTTCAATGTTTCACGCATTATAAAACTCATAATTTATTGACGATCCCATCAAGGGGAGCTCAAATGTGTGCTGCTGTGACCTTACGGCTGAGGCGTAGGTAAAATCAAGCATTACCGTGTAGCCTTACGGCCACATGGGGTCTTTCCGGTACCGGCCTCCCCCCCACTTGTACAGTTCAGCCACTACAAATTCAATACAACGATTTCATTCCAAAACACAGTACCGCATGCCTAGCACCACGGATGCTGTTTAGCGTGTGATGAAGCCGTGATTCACGGAGCGTGCTGTGGTCAGTCGCGGCGCTTGAGCGATTTCATGGTAAGCGCCATTTATGCGCTTATATTATTATTATTATTCTGGTCGCATTTACTATACGCTGAATGCGTCGAGTCTATGCATCGATGCAGCACTTACAAATGAAAAGAATGCTCAAGTACTTTTTTTTAACATATCCTTAAAATTCCCTGATTGCTAATGGTCCCACTGGAATAGCTGGAAACGGCCATTGTATATGTATAATGCTGATCAACTGGAAATGCACCAGGTCTAATGCAGATCTCCAACGTTATCAAAGTTGATTAACTCATTCAGCCCAACGGCCGTATTTCCCGAATTTTGGAGGCGTCATCTAATGACTATGCACCAGTTGCAGGAGATGGATCGACCATGATAATTCAAGGGCAGTGCCAGATTAGCTTGGCGCCGACAGGCGCCAAGTTAATCTGGCACTGCCCTTGAATTATCATGGTCGACCCATCTCCTGCGGCAGTGCGTCAGGGCTGAATGAAGGCAGATGGATCGTCTATGACAATTCAAGGGTATAGTGATCGATTTACTTGGCAGCTGAAGGCGCCAAGCGAATCAGGTACTACCCTTGATCTATCACGGTCGATCGTATTTTCGACTGTTTTTTTCTCATGCTATACCGCCATTAATCACAGTCTGTTTCTGAAATCTTAGTTAATTCAAAGCCAAAGAGCAGCATCCGTCCAAGAAACGTGGATACCAAGTTGTGTCAGCAAGAGACATAGATCCTCATGAGCCCACGCAACTGCGGGGGCTCATGAGGATCTATGTCTCTTGTGTTTCAACCTTGTTTCTAGGGTTTTTTTTTTCCCCTGGGCATTGATGAGGGGGTTCTTTCTGCGGGTACTCCGGTTCTTCCACCCCCCCCCCCCCCACCACCCACCACACTTTGGTACCGGTTTCAGGCCACTTTACAAATTTCAAATACAAGTGATCAAAAATCTCTGTAACTTCAGTAGCTGAACTGGCCCTTCGTCTGTCTTGTTCTGTGTTTGTCTTAAATGGCGTAAATCCGTGTCTGTTACGTGAGTGTGCGTGTTGGGTTTCAGTTCGCGGCGCTTTGAGTCGACTGATTTGCCCAAAAATGGAGAAAAAGCGCCTATATAAGAACGGTATTATTATTATTATTATTATTATTATTAGTATTAGTATTATTATTATTATGAGGCTGGACTAAAATGAGAAAGTGCAAGTCAGTTTGTCGAGGAAGAGATGTAAGCACGATGTAAATCGCGCACACGTTACCATTATTATATAGAATGAAGATGGCTATTAACCATAGGATAATGGCTGACCTTCTCATTTGGAGCCGGACAAGGTGTGTGCGGGTGAACAAATAATTCATGTTTACTTGCCATGGACAACAATGTTGTGGATTAGCTACCTGCCTGCTCTATTTTCGACGCAAAATCGATGGTGTCCGCGTGCAATCTCGCAAGTGATTTTTTTTGTCGTTGCGCGAATTCGTGTTCTGGAGCGACTGCCTCCTTTGACTTACTTTACATTTTCTGACGAAATCTTGAACCTGTAGGTCAACAGGAAATGCTCATTACCGCCTTGCGACGAAAGCTTCGAATCGCATGTTGGTGAGCAATTTTGTTTTTATCGTTGCCTATGAACCACAAAAATTGTTATTTACGAGGTTGCACTGGAACGCCTGCGACATCAGAACTGTTTGGGATCACATGACATACGAGACATTGAATCATTGAGTGCACATACCGTCTATGGGGCGGTCCGTGGCGCAGTGGTTAAGGCGCCTGCCACCAATGCTAAAGGTGCGAGGTTCGATTCCGGGTTCCGGCGTCGGATTCCGGGTTCCTCTAGTAAGTGTCACCGTTAATTCGGGCGGACCGTCGGGGGTTCTTTCTCCGGGTACTCCGGCTCTTCCTCCCCCTCCACTTTGGTATCAGTTTCAGCCAACTTAATAAAATTTCAAATACAAAACGATTTCCAAATACCGTGTAGCTCGCTTGAGCTTGCCCTTAGCACCACGTGAATGTTCTGTGTTTACGTACAGTGTGTGAGTGAATGCGTGTGATCCACGTGAGCGTGCTTGTTGGGTTCAGTTCGCGGCTACATTCTGCGCATTGAGTTATATTATAAATATGAGAAATGCGCCATATAAATGCTATGCATTATGTTTCTGTGCACTCATATGGGTCATTGATATGAGCCGTAAGGGCTGGTAATGTTCTAGCACTAGGCCTACTAGATGAAACTGTGTGCTGAATTTTATTGTCATTCCAAATTGTACTGTAAATAAGTTGATTTGACTCAAGGCTGATCTTGTTTGAAAATGAACATTCTCTCTCTCTCTCTCTCTCTCTCTCTCTCTCTCTCTCTCTCTCTCTCTCTCTCTCTCTCTCTCTCTCTAGTCTCTCTCTCTCTCTCTATCTCTCTCTCTCTCTCTCTCTCTCTCTCTCTCTCTCTCTCTCTCTCTATCTCTCTCTATCTCTCTCTCTCTATCTCTCTCTCCGTCGGGGAGCTGGGTGCTTAATGACAGAGAGTCGGTGCATAATGTTGCCCGATTCATTTATTTCAGTTTAAAACACCACCGTGAGGTCCGCTGATACTTGTGTGGCTCACGGGCTTGCCAACACTGCGGCCATATTTTAAAGAACGCAGCTGGTCCATTCTTGGCAAGAATAAACTTACTTCGTTTTTCATGACGCGGCATGAAATACGCATGGAGTGTGTAAACAACTTATTCGCATTTTGTAATTTGTGTTGTTGTTGTTGTTGTTGTTGATGATGATGTACGTTTTTCCAGAGTTTTCATGTGGTGGGCCCATGGCCTTAACAATAAAATGATTGAGTCTTGAGTCTTGAGTCTCTCTCTCTCTCTCTCTCTCTCTCTCTCTCTCTCTCTCTCTCTCTCTCTCTCTCTCTCTCTCTCTCTCTCTCTCTCTCTCTCTCTCTCTCTCTCTCTCTCTCTCTCTATCTCTCCCAAGCAGCAGATGCAGCAGACGAAGTATATTGCCGAAGGCGGTGTTGCGTCATCAATGCCAGTGAAACCCCTCGTTGCAGCAGCCAGGGCTCTCCTGGCCAGTGGTGACGCAGCACCCTCTTGGGCCTCAGGTGTTCACGTGGCCGGTGTACGGCTATAATCCGCAAGTGCTTGGACTGCCCCAGCATTATCATTCGTACTCTGGGATGCCACCTGATTGTTTCTATCCCGTGCCATCGTACACCCAAGAGCACCTTAGTCATCACAGTCTTGCGAGTTCTTATTAAAACCGACATATTTGCCTCAATTACACTCCAGTTTATAAGTTTTGGCATTTCAAGTTTCACAAATTAGTGAATTATTTGAAATCTGAATTGAGCGTTCTCATTAATATTTCGTCTTGAGCACATTCACTAACTCATTGTATTGCTACGATATATATTGTGGTCTTTTAGTACACCAGTTCTGAAAGGCAGCCTAATCTTAGATGTGAAGAACTGTGGGTATGCTGTTGCTGACTGACTGTGACGTGTTTGCGATTACCGTCAGCCACTATCAAGGTAGTGACCCTAACTGACACATTTATTTTGAGGCACGACAGTACTGGAAGTCCTGACAGCATGATCATTGTGTTCAATACAGTTTTAATTGTACTCTACTTGCATTTATAATTTTCTTTCTTTTAACATGTCGAATAGTTCAACATTTCACAATTTACATTTGGGTCATTTAAATATTTATCACTTGTTGAACAAGATTCCCCATTTGTGTGTTCTCCTCTCTCAGCCCACCCCCTTTCATATTTTCGGAATTACAGAGTCACGTTTACGTTCCGACATAAGTGACGCATCTATTTCGATACCGGGGTTTTCAGTAATCCGGCGCGATCCTGTACGTCCTCAGCAAACAGGATTAGCTGTTTATATACATGACTCTATTGCGCACTTTACACGCAGAAGAACAGACCTGGAATCAGACTCTGTTGAAAGTGTGTGGGTTGAGGTGAAGACAAAACAGATCGGCCCCTCTGCTTGTTAGATTTGTATACAGAAACCCGTCTGCGTCATTTGAGTGGTATGACGACTTTTTAAATATGGCGGATAAAGTTAACAAAAGCAGCACTGAAGTGTTATTACTTGGCGATTTTAACATTAATATGTTTGTCTCGAACCCTGCTTGGGAATCCACAATCACTATGGTTGGTCTCAAGCAGATTATCACGTCTGCAACTAGAGTTACAGAGTCGTCTGCCACTCTAATTGATCATGTATACACCTCCAACAATTCAAGGGTTCTTAGTTCTTGTGCCCTTCAGGTGGCGATCAGTGACCACTACCCTGTGTGCTGCAGCTGGGCTTTGAGGGTGGACAAGAAAAATCGGAAAAACCAGCATACCACTATCTATTATAGATCGTTTAACAAGTTTAATAGGGATATGTTTCTAGCCGAACTAAATGAAACCTCTTTTTTTTCGGTTTAAGAATAAGAATAAAAGTACTTTATTATCTCAAAAAGAGAAATTCTTTTTGCCACCTCAGGTGCAACTCGCAATCACACACACTCACACGACAGTTTTAAAACAAATGGACAATGGCTCGGGACGGGTGAAGCCCGTCGCCAAGGCGTCTAATGGCCAGCGCCAACGGCCCCAACCCGACCTGAACCTCCCTAACACAAGCAAACTAAAAACGGTTTTATCTTAGTATCTCTATAACACATAATATAATGTTTTTAAACTTTCTGCTTGGCTGAGACTAGTTACACAAATAACAAAAAATACGCACACACACAAAAAAAAGACGAATACTTTCACAGTTGCTACCTGGGGGCCCGTCGCCATAAGAACAGCGCCGGCTATTAGACAGTCGCTCCGGCATAAACAGTCACCACCTTAATTATAACTTAACTAGTATATAACTTCATAGTCATTTTTAAAGCAATAGTAGTAGGACTACATCATTAACGTAAAAGCAGTCCAAAATGGTTTCTAAAGAGTACACACTGGCAGGCTGTTCAGTACTGAAGAAACAGTCGTTTACAAGCATACGAATCCTGCAGATGCGTTGGCCGATTTGTATAGATTGTTCCGTCGGGTTCTTGACAAGCATGCGCCGTTGCGTGAAAAGAGGGTGAAACGTGCATTTACCCCAATGGTGAAGCAATGACATTAAAGAGGCCATGGCTGTCAGAAATAAACTAAAACGCAACAAAGATTTTGGTGCTTTCCGCAATCAGAGAAATCGTGTTAAATACATGGTATTAGAGGCCAAAAAAAAACACTTTAAACGATTGATGGACAACAAAACAGACACCTTATCTGTCTGGCGCGCCCTTAATGCGTTCACTAAATCACGACAAACAGCACCATGTACATCTATATCTGCAGACACATTTAACAACCATTTCTTGTCTGCTGCTGATTCGTTGTTAAGCAGTACGACAACTCACACACCATCTATATCCGAAAGGCTTACAGATTTTTGTGAGGACAAACCCGCGCCAAACGTATCCTTTAGTATTCCTTCGCTTACTGTATTTGACGTTGGCAAATCTATTAACCAACTAAAAAATATATGCTCGCTTGGTCACGATGGGATAAATACATACTTTTTAAAACTTGCTGCCCCGTATGCGGTCGAGTCTTTGACATTTATTTATAATCCCGTTTTACAACATGGTACATTTCCAAACAGGTAAAAAATAGCCAAAGTTATTCCTCTGCCTAAAAGTAAGAACCTCTCAGACTATAATAAATTTAGACCAATCTTGCTCTTGTCAGCTCTGTCAAAACCAATAGAAAAACATGTACACAGGCATCTGAGCTATTTTCTTGAAAAACATAACTTGCTTTACCCACTACAGTCAGGTTTTAGACCTCGCCACTCATGCCACACAGCTCTAGCTCACCTGACCAATACTTGGCTTACGTCCATGAACAACTTGAAATGACCGGTGCGGTATTTCTAGATTTCTCTAAAGCCTTTGATCTAGTAAATCATGATATGTTGATACTAAAGCTATCAGTGTATCACGTAAACAAAGCATCCTTGAACTTTTTCAAATCCTACCTGCACGGAAGACGTCAGTATGTGTTTGTTAACGGAAAACGTTCCGCTGAAGGCATACTAAAGCATGGCGTGCCTCAGGGCTCAATATTAGGGCCCCTCTTATTTTCCATTTACATCATGCCATTGCATATTTCAGATCTAAACGTACGCTGTAGCCTGTTTGCTGATGATGCTACTCTCGACCTGTCGTCAGCGAATATCTCCACAATCAATTCCTCACTTCAACAGGGCTTAACTGATGTTTCAAAATGGTATCACACTAACTATATGGTAACAAATCCGCCTAAAACAGAATGCATGCTAATAACTACACGACAAAGGCAGCAGCTACATCCACCCCCGCTTAGCCTTTCTCTCAACTCTGAGCCGATTAGACAAGTTAGAGAGCAACGCTTGTTAGGCGTCATTATCGACGACCAACTCACATGGCACGCACATGTCAACAGCATATGTCGAACAGTGTCCAGGAATTTATATCTTCTTTCAAAACTGCGTTATTTTACGGATACACCGACAAGGAAAATATTTTATAACGCACATATTCAATCCCATATAGATTATGCTTCTACAGTTTGGGATGGATGTAGCGATGAGTGCATTAAAAGGCTTAATGCTCTTCATCGTAGAGCAGCCAAATTAATCCACCCGGATAGTAAAGAAAGCACCGACGACCGACTCAAAGCCCTCGACATGCTGCCTCTGCGTAAGTTACTTATGTACAATAAAGGCGTACTTATGTTTAAAATCTACCACTCTAAAACGCCTAGTTATCTAACAGATCTATTTAGCCCTGCTCATACACCTTATAAAACGACGAGGAACAATCTGTCCATACCAAGGCCGCGCCTCGATATATTCAAAACTAGTTTGTCTTACTCAGGAGCCAAACTATGGAATTTGTTGCCTATCCACATTACTGGGGCTCCTTCTTTGTCCACATTCAGGGCCCGCTTATTTCGGCAGCTGAAAGAAACTTAAGCCCATAGTTGTGTCGGCGTTACTCGAGCGCATTGAGTTGTATTGTCGAGTTTGCTGTTGCTGTTCAAACTAAGTTTCTAACGTTCATGTTTAATCAGGTTCTTAATGTGTGTGTGTGTGTGTGTGTGTGTGTGTGTGTGTGTGTGTGTGTGTGTGTGTGTGTGTGTGTGTGTGTGTGTGTGTGTGTGTGTGATGTGTGTATGTGTGGGTGAGTGACTGCTAAATAGTTTATTTTTTTATTTTTATTTTATTATATATATATATATATATATATATATATATATATATATATATATATATATATATATATATATATATATATATATATATATATATATATATATATATATATATTAATTGTTTTATTTTTATTTTTATGATCATGTTTTGCCTTTCCAATTTTATTAGTTTTAGTCACGCGCGTGAGATTGTTGTGTGAGTGTGTGTAAGGACATGATTGAAAAAAGGTCTGTGTACCTAATCATTTATCCTTGAGAAATGAAGTTTCATTTCATTTCATTTCATTTCTCTCTCTCTCTCTCTCTCTCTCTCTCTCTCTCTCTCTCTCTCTCTCTCTCTCTCTCTCTCTCTCTCTCTCTCTCTCTCTCTCTCTCTCTTTCTCTCTCTCTCTGTCTATATGTCTCTGTCTGTCTGTCTGTCTGTCTGTCTGTCTGTCTGTCTGTCTCTCTCTCTCTCTCTCTCTCTCTTCTCTCTCTCTCTCTCTCTCTCTATATATATATATATATATATATATATATATATATATATATATATATATATATATATATATATATATAAGTTCCAGTCCGGTTTTAGACCCAAACACTCATGCCACTCAGCATTAGTACGTATGGTTCATTCATGGCTAGATAACATCAACAATAACAAAATGACTGGCACGGTATTCTTGGACCTGAAAAAAGCGTTCGATCTGATAAATCATGAAATCTTGCTGAAGAAACTTAATGTTTATTTCAACAACAACAGCCCGTCAGCCCTTTCATTCTTTAACTCTTATCTTTCTGCGAGAACACAAGCTGTCTATGTAAATGGTAACTATTCCACAGAGGATAAGGTAGAGCTTGGTGTTCGTCAGGGTTCGGTTCTGGGCCCATTGTTATTTTGTATCTTTATTAATGATTTACCACTACACATCACATGTGCTAGTGCCGAGTGTGACATGTTTGCTGACGATTCGACGCTACATGCATCCGGTAAAACTGTAGCTGACATAACCAACAGCCTCCAGCAGAGCCTACAAGAAGTCTCTAAATGGTGCAGTAGAAATAGAATGATAGTCAATCCAACTAAAACACAAAGCATGTTAGTCACAACACGTCAGAAACATCAGCTGCAACCCGCGCCTCTAAACCTCTCATTTGAAGCTGTCCCCATAGAGCAAGTACAGCAGCACCGTTTACTAGGGGTAGTTGTAGATAACCAACTTAGTTGGCAGCCTCATCTCATGCACATCGGAAAGACAATTTCAAAGAAATTATTTTTACTGTCTAAACTGAAAGCGGTCATTAATCTGAACACGCGTAAACTATTTTTCAATGGATATATCAAGCCCCACATTGATTATGCCTCAACAGTTTGGGATGGCTGTAGCGAGGTTCAGTTCAAGAAAATAAATTCGCTATACAGAAGAGCAGCCAAACTCATTATTCCTAGCTCATCTCTACCCACTGAGGCGAGGCTCGAGGCAGCTGGACTCCTTCCTCTTGACAAACACTTAGTATTTAACAAGTGCGTACTAGTGCACAAAGCCCTTAAGGGTAAGGCCCCCGGCTACTTATCAAAACTTTTTACTCTTACTGAGAAGAGATACAGCACCTTTTGGAGCAACCTGAGCATAAAACGGCCCCGCATTGATTTGTATAAATCCAGTTTGTCATACTCAGGTGGTTTCCTGTGGAATTCTATTCCTCTGCATCTACAACAAGTTAATTCCCTAGCTGCTTTTAAAGCAAAACTGTACAAGCACTTATCCAAGGCAACGTAAATTTAATTATCTCGTGTTGTCTAAACATAATATATTTTTTATTTCTTTTTATGCAACTATTATTTTTATTATACCATTTGCGTTCACGTGCCGTTTGTGGGGGTGCTTCCCGTATAGACCTGGTCAGGGGATGCAGTGCCGGTGCACAGTTTATTCAAACGATGTGCTTAGTATGTCATTCGAGTGAAGTATATTTGTGGCGTGCCCCCCGGGTGGCAGTGTCTGGGGAGGGCTCCCGCAAACGGATATTATGAGACGTGCAAACATCTTCGTATGGGTACCTGTGTGTTTTGTTAAATCATTGTTGCAGTTTGTAGTGTTGTCGTAATTCGCATTACTTTCGATGTTGTTTGTGAGTGTAATGTAGCTTTGCCTGTTCTTATATGTCAGTAGATGTAGCAAGGACAGATTGGAAGAAAGGCTTGTGCGCCTAATATCTCAATCCTTGATAAATAAAGTTTCAGTCAGTCAGTCAGTCAGTCTCTCATGCAGAAGTGCACTTGATTCTCAGATAATAGTCGCAAAATAACATGTCATCTTATAGGGCGAGGAAAGATTTGTTTTGTGCCCCTGACCGGCTCCGGACGTCAAATGACACTCGGACCCAGTCAGGGTCACATAACTCATTTATTTCTTTACCCTGTGGATATCTCAAAGACTTCACGGTACAGTCATATGCGAAACCTGAGCAGTTCAGTGACTAGCAATTACGGTTCTCAAGAGAATACTTACTCCGGCACTGACACCTTTTTCTGGATTGCACGCTATAGTAATCATCTTCATGATCTTCATTAGTCAGACAACGTATACGATCAATGTTTGTCCTCGCCAGCAAGAGGCATAGCGCCTCATGAGCCACAGCAAATTGCATGGACTCATAAGGATCTATGCTTGTTGATGCTGGGGCCGATTCAGCGCTGGAACCAACGTAATGCTTAACGAGTCGGAGTCAATGCAGCAAGGATTTTCAAAAGCAATTCATTAGCACAGTAAGCCAGAGCCAGTCCCTGTTTATTGATCACAATTTAGAGTTCGTGAGCGTGCTTGCGCACTCTTAAGTGGACGCCTGCCGTATCAGGTGCAATTTCCAGGGTCACGATCAATTTGCAGACGAGATTATTCATAACGCATTTGAGACATGCTGCACATCCGGATACTCGGCTTTATCCGCGTATCCGGTTGCAGCACGTCTCGAATGAGTCAAAACGTACTTGGTGGACTCTTTACAAGAGATTCGTCTCTCATGAACTCTTGTCTTTCGTGTCAAAATCCTACGTTGAAATCTTGAGTCAAATGGCTGACACTTTAACCATCTGCTAAGCACCAGACCAAAAAGACGACTGCCAATTAGCGTGTAAAATAAAAAATAAAATCTAACATACAGCAAGAACACGCTTTGGAGGACGAGCGCGGCCCAGTTTATTAAATGTTCGGGATTTAACTGAAATGCATTGCAAACGAAATGTAAGTGTACGTTACGGTTGTCAACGACTAAAACGGATACGTGTTGCATTGCATGTCTGTCTGAATCTTCCGTTTTTAAACTTCATAAACTGTGCTGTATTTGTCCTTTCTAAGCGTGTATCTTTCTATGTTGACATTTGCTTCATAGCAAGAGACCATGACTACTGAAAAATATATACGCGATGCCTGATTAACCCTGATCGGGTTATCAGCACGTCGATTTTACTATAGCTAGCGCCCGGACTAAACGAGCATATTAGGAATCCGCAGTTTATATCCTGAATGGGTTCGACAACCCGAGAAAAAAAAAAAAAAAACAAACAAACCTGCTGGCATTTTCAGCCATTATGCGTGATCTAGTTACAAGTAGAACGTACTCAGTAACACTCACGGTTATACAAAGCAACGATGTCTTCATAGTCAGACACAATCTACGCCACAATGATATGCAGTCGTCTGCCATTCGTTTGTTTTGTTGTCTCAACACCGCAATCAGCGGAAAAAAAGAATGACAGCAGGCACAGTTTTGTTTTGGACAGGGTACCAAAATTATATTAAGCAACATTTTGCTTGATATAGTGCCCATAACCGACAAATGTGATTACTTCACCCCAATGAAAATGTCATCGTCTGACGACTCGGACATTTTGATTCGGGTCGCGTATAAACATCTGCCTGTTATCTGCACTATATTATTATCAAGCAACATTTTGCTCAATATAATATAATATTCCTATAGTTGACAGCAAATTTCGTTTATAAAAAAATCTCTGTTAATTCAACGACAAAGACCAAAGACCACAAGCAACCTAAAGAACATGGATACAAAGTGGTGTCAGTAAGAGGCATAGATCTTCATGAGACGCAGAAAAAGAGTCAAGAGAGCAATTGCGTGGGCTCATGAGCATCTATGCCTCTGGAAGACAATCATTTGTATAGCTATATGTAATTTAGCAACTTCATTCTTACCTGTGAGGTGATCGCAAGTCCTCCACAGGCCGTTAGAACTGGCGTGTACCCAGTACACAGTGCTCGTTGTGTTGTTACTCAGGGTGGTTCCTGGCCCTGACACTGTGATCCTCAGGAGCTGAGTGGAAGTAGACAGCATGTCGATCTTGAACGTGGACGAGTTGAGAGCCATCAGGGCAGAATCTGCAAGAATCGTCGACAATGTGATGGGTTTCGCAGCAACGAATTAGATTACTTAACGAAATTAGACGGTTCGATTTGAACAAGTTGCTCATTTTTAGAAAGACCCACGGGCATACCGAATGATCAGAGGGACTTACAATAAAATAAGTAAAAATCCTCATGACGTTGAAATTCTCAAATTGAAGAGTTGTCGTCTGAAGACTACACTACAGCTAAGGACACAGATCGACCATGATAGTTCAAGGGTTGTGACAGAACAGCTTGGCGCCTGTAGTACCTGTGAATGTATTAACTCACTCAGCCCGACGCACGTATTTTCCAAATTTTGGAGGCGTCATCTAACGACTATGCACCTGTTGCAGGAGATGGATCGACCATGATAATTCAAGGGCAGTGACAGATTAGCTTGGCGCCTGTCGGCGCCAAGCTAATCTGGCACTACCCTTGAATTATCATGGTCGACCCATCTCCTGCTGTAGTGCGTCAGGGCTGAATGGGTTAACAAAGAAAGTTTATAATTTTGGACGAAAAGAGGGGAGGGGGAAGGTTACGTGTGATGCTGATTTACCTGTGAAATATAAGAACTATGCGTAACCCTTTCAGTCTTCGTTCATTGAACACCAGAAAACCCGTCCTGTCCTAGGGACATGGTCTCAAATTGTGTTGTACCCGTCTTTTCTACGCGTGTTTCTTTCTCCGTTGGGTACTTTATAGGACAATACACACATTTGAAAAAATTCAGCCTCAGGATGTAATGGGTTAATCTGATCCCGAGGATGTGTTACCTGAGAAGGTGATTTCCTGCCAGGCATCCACGGAGATGGCTACCACGATGAAGAGAGTGGACAGTCCACCCATTATCACGGCAGTAGCCACCAGAACGAGAAGAGGAGACGGCATGCCGGGCATTCGCGTTATTACTCTGAAGCAGAAAGAAAAATTGTTATGTTAACTCATTCACTGCCAGTGCACGCACGATTATGTTTGTGAAATCTTTGTCACGCTTAGTTAACTCATTCAGCCCGACGCGCAAAGTTCCCAAATTTTGGAGGCGTCATTTAACGACTATGCACCTGTTCCAGGAGATGGATCGACCATGATAATTCAAGGGTAGTGCCAGATTAGCTTGGCGCATGTAGGCGCCAAGCTAATCTGGCACTACCCTTGAATTATCATGGTAGACCCATCTCCTGCTGTAGTGCGTCAAGGCTGAATGAGTTAAACCCCTTCCCTGTCAACGGACGTACATGTAGTTCCGGAAATCTGTGTTCACTGAACGACCAAAAGTCACAAACTGTCCAAAGTAGATGGTTGGACACAAAGTGGGCTAAGCAAGAGGTATAGATCCTCATGATCCGCCGAAGTTGGGGAGGAAAGAATAGAGGTGGTGGTGATACTGATAAATTGGAATAAGGACAGCACCCCCCTTAACTTTCTCCTGTCACCCGCTTCCCCTGTCCAAACAGAACTGCCGCGGGCATTCAGCAAAGTGGTGTGCTAAAATAGAGAGGACAATACATTTGTTTGCGTTTTACGGTCTTTCCATATGGAGTTAGACAATGACAATGACAATGACAATGATCCTTTATTTGACAACGGTAAAAGTTTTGGTAGTAACAACCATTTTTCGAACTTGCCGTTGCTAATCTACTGATTACAGAGTTACTATCGTACTAATTGTTTTCTACTACTAAGAAGGAAAAAAAATTACATGACACAGCACAAGCCAAGAATGAAAAAAAAAAATAAAAAAAAAAATAATGTTGGGGGGAAGTGACATAGGAATTACCAACTTTACTGGTCGGGCATAATGACATGTTGTGAGGTTTAATTAAAATAATATAATAAGAATACACACAACTAATACGCATACATAACGCATGCACATTTGAGCACGCCACTCTCTATCTCTAATATACACGTGCGCACACGCACACACGCACACGCACACACGTGCACACACACGCTTACGCGGCTTAAGCTAGTCAGTCATATGAGTAGCTGGCTACATACAAGCTGTACCGAATAAATGTGAGTCATCAGTCGAAACCTGTAATACACGCAATTAATGATCTAATGAGAAATAGTATTTTTCAATATGTGCACAGTCACGGGGATGCTGCTGACAAAAATAAGTACTTGATGAGACTGACTTTAAACGAGGAGAAAGTAGCTGATGTCGTGACGTTTCTAGGCAAGGCATTCCAAAGACTAGAGCCAGAGAACGTCAAACTCGTTTTATAGAGATCAATTCTAGGTCGCGGCACAATAAGGGATTTTCTTGATCTGGAGTATGTTGATGACTGGACGGTAAATAGCGATGTGATATATCGGGGTAGTTTATCGTTTAATGCCTTGAACATAACCATTCCCTTATTGTAAATTAGACGATCTTTCAGGGGAAGAATTTTTAAGGCTGCCAATTTTTGGTCAGTAGTTAAGCTGGGATCAGGGAGTATTAGTTTGGCAGCTCTCCGATGTAGAGAGTTCAATCTTTTCAAATTGACATCTCTCGAACCATCCCACACAGTAGAAGCATAGTCTATATGCGATCTAATATGGGCATTGAAGAACAGTTGACGTGTCTCCATATCAGTAATGTGTTTAAGTTTTGCTAAGATGTACAGATTTCTGGAGACAATTTTACAAACGGTACTGATGTGAAGCTGCCACCTAAGCTGGTTGTCCACCGTGACTCCTAGCAGGCGATGGTTAGTAAATTGGCTGATGGTTTTGCCTTGGAGGGACAGACTGAGTGAGAGAGAGCCAAGCTGGTGTTTTTGGCGGGTGCTAATTACAATGCTCTCCGTTTTTACCGGGTTTAAAATCATAATATTATGACTGCACCATTCATCAATATCTTGCAGTGTGTTTTGCAGTCGTGAATTGATGTTTGATATATCCTTATCTGGCGTGTGTACAGCAGCATCATCTGCAAACATATCACATGTAACGCTTTCATTTTTTATCGCAAGAGGAAGATCATTTATGAACAAGCAGAATAGAAGGGGACCAAGAATAGAGCCCTGTGGTACGCCATGCTTCACTAAACCTTGATTCGAGTATGAGCCATTTAGTAATACCTTTTGTTTTCTACCTTCGAGGTAGGATTTGAGAAACGACGCCGAGTTGTTGGTGTACATGGATACTTTCTTGATCAGTATTTCGTGGTTTACTAGATCAAAGGCTTTACGAAAATCTAGAAACATGACTCCTGTAAGTTTTGAGTCGTTGATGGAAGATAACCAGGTGTCTATCATCCGTATCAGCGCAGTGTGACATGAGTGTTCTGATCTGAAGCCCAACTGCAATGAATAGATTAATTTTCGGCTTTCCAGGTATATAGATAGATGCTTGTGAATATGCCGTTCTAAGGGCTTGGACAGAATAGGTAGAAGTGATATGGGCATAAAATTATTAATTTCACTAAGATCTTTAGATTTAGGTAGAGGTATTACTTTCGCGTCTTTAAATGCGTCTGGAAAACAATTAAAATTAATACAGAGGTTGTAGATATAAGTGATACTCTCTACAATGTATGGGAGGGATATCTTGAGTATTTTCGCACTAATCTCATCCAGTCCTGATGATTTTTTATTTTCCAAGGATGTAATTAATTTACCAACTTCATGGACCGCTATAGTGGGTATGATGAAAGGTTTTGTGCCGGCAGTTCTCTGCTTGCAGAAATCGACTAAGTTGTCCGGGCATACATAGTCATGCGACTCAGTTCCCGGCGGGATTAATGATTCTGCTACGGAGATGAAGTGGCTGTTGAAGCTGTTTGCTGTGAGATGCGGCGGTAAAGGAGTTGTGCTTTTATTCGTGCCTCTAGTAACTAAATTTATCGCACGCCATATTGTGGCACAGTCTTTACTTTCGAGAATAACTTTATCGAAAAGTAATTTCTTTGCCTTCAGAACCATGGATTTTATTCGATTACGTTCTTTCTTGTAATCGGTGAAGCGCTTCTCTCTTCTCAGCTCGTCCCTGTGCTCCATGGCCTCGATAAGATCCGCATTCAGCCAGTGTGGTAAAGTGGTGTATTTAACTCTGTGTTGTCTCAAGGGCGCGTGTTTATCTAGCACTCTGAGAAAGATGTGATACCACGTATCTAGTGCTTTATTTGGGTCGGTTTCATTGTACACTTCAGTAAACTCTGCAGAAGCTAGATCAGACAGAAAGGTATTTTCATTGAACTTTTTAAATGATCTGTATGTTATGCACGTATGTCCTTGCTTTTTTAGTTTTGGAGGCTTGGACAGCCACGTGCAGCTTACCGGATAGTGGTCACTTACGCTAAGACTACCAACGTGAACGTTGCTAATTGCCGGCGGTATATTTGTATAAATATGGTCTATAACAGTGGCTGATGATGGCGTAACTCTAGTGGGCGATGTTACCATTTGTTGAAGGCCGACTAAAGTAGTGGTACACTCCCATGATGGGTGAGGTTTAAGAGTGTCAATGTTAAAATCCCCTAGAAGGAGAAGTTCGCTTTTATGAATATCTGTTTTATCAATCAAGTGTACAAAGTTGTCATACCACTCAAAATTGGCCGCAGGATTTCTGTAAAGAAACCCAACAAGTAAAGGAGGGGATTTAGATTGCCTAATCTCTATCCAAATACATTCCACACTGCTAGTTTCTAAGTCTCGGCGCCTGCGGGTTATGTGTTTACCTGAGTTGTGAATGTAGACCGCTACACCTGTCTCACCCTGGACTGACGGATCTCGCCTAAGAATGGAGTAATTTGGAATGGCGATGGCCTCATCACTGATGTTGGAGGCAAGGCGTGTCTCGGTTATACCAAAGAGATGAAAGTAACTAGGTGAATTAACATAAACGCAAACGTCCGGCACTTTGTTCGCCAGGTGATATACATTTAAATGTCCGATTCGAAATTTTTGGCCTTTTCAGCACATTATCTTGTATGGTAATTTTGGCGTTAAAAATAAGTAATGGAACTAAGGGGAAGTAGAATACAGGAACAAAAAGTAGTATGCGAGTAATAAAAGTAACAAATGTAAGGCAAACAAACAGCAAACTTCACGGAAAAAGCGAAATTTAAACAGAAAAGAGAGGGGAAAAGGGGCGGAGGGGGAGTAGGTTATTTAGACAAAGCGTTTACGTTATCTAAGACAAATAAGAGAATATTTGTGAGGCTGGAAAAATGTAACGAGCACTCGCCAATATTCACTGATCTGACTTGCTCAGATACGCTTTAACGGGAAGAAAGAAAAATAATAAAATAATAATAATAATAATAATAATAATAATAGAAGTAAGTTGACTTTTCCCGTAAAATCTATAGTCTATATAGACAGTCACATGAGCAATAGAAAATAAGTCGACACAAGACAAAAGTGCGCTGCATGTACTAAGGAGTTCGAGTCGATTATAAGATACAAGGTCCCGTAAACACACGTCTCACACGTGCACTGCTATGATGGTATTTGACCAAACATGCAGAGATGAAATGATTAATATCATCTGTTTAAGTCACGAGCAGATCAACATAAGATATCTGCAGTACAAGTTCACTCAGTTTAAACCCTTCGCGAGTAAGAACAGCACAGAAATAAATTTATTGCTGTGCTGTAAACATGTCTCTTCTCGTGTGTAGGTGAGTGTAGAGTTAGCTGCGTTAGAGAGAGAGAGAGAGAGAGAGAGAGAGAGAGAGAGAGAGAGAGAGAGAGAGAGAGAGAGAGAGAGAGAGAGAGAGAGAGAGAGAGAGAGAGAGAGAGAATCAATGAATCAATGAATCAATGAATCTTTATTTTACAACGGTGAAGATATTAACACAGCCATTTTTCGTACCTGCCGTTAAGAGAGAGAGAGAGAGAGAGAGAGAGAGAGAGAGAGAGAGAGAGAGAGAGAGAGAGAGAGAGAGAGAGAGAGAGAGAGAGAGGTATTGACAAAAAGGAACCAGATTTCCCATCGGAAACGCGGTACATTGACAGTGTTCACGCGCAACCTCGTAAGTGACATTTTGGCGCATAACCATATTTTGATGAAGTTGCCTCCTTTATTTTTTTTTCCCTTATCTGACGAAATCTGGAAGCTGCAGCTCAGCAGGAAATGCTGATAAGAAACTCACCTCGCATCACTTAATATGAAAACTTATGAAACCACTAAATTGATAGTTACGAGGTTGTATGCGAACACCATCAACATGCATGTCCTGCCATAATTGTGTCATTCGAAAATCTATAGAAAAGTAGTTATTTTCTCATTCAGAGCCAATCAATGGATCGGAGCGAAACGAACTGGTCTGTATGAGCCTTAATTCAGAGAGTAAGGTCTGAAACATTGTTGCGCAATAGGTCACCTTTTAACACGGGCAGTGCCAGATTAGTTGTGGTCTGAACGAAGCTATGTGGACACTCCCCACCCCCACCCCCTTCCCACTTTATCATCGGTCATTTGAGTTATTTATTTATGGTGGTTTAGCGCCGAACAGGCGACTGAGGCCATCAATAATAAATCAGCGCATTAAATAGGCGGTTTATACCGCGAGCATAAGACCAACGAATATGTACGGAGCATCGTCACTTCCCTGGTGGGCCCACATGAACCCCTTCTGGCAACCGTGAAACGGCGCAAGCTTGCTTGGTTTGGCCACGTGACCCGACACAACACCTTGTCCAAGACTATCCTCCAAGGCACTCTCGAAGGAAGTCGTCGGCGAGGTCGTCAGAGAAAGAGTTGGGTCGCAAACATAAAAGAATGGACCGAACTCGAGATGCCAGACTTGCTTGCCACCGCCCAAAATAGAACTCAGTGGAGAGCACTGTCTGTTGCTGCTGCCTTTCAGTCCCCTCAACGCCCAGTTCGGGCAAGGGACTGATGATGATGATGATGATTATCCCAATTAAAAATCGGCTCAAAGCGCCGCCGCGAACTGAACCCAACAAGCACGCTCACGTGAATCACGCGCATTCACTGACACACTGTACATAAATACAGAAAGTCACGTGGTGCTAAGGGCAAGCTCAAGCGAGCTACTGAAGTTTTGGAAATTCAACTCGTTTATATTTGAAATTTGATTTAGTGAAATTGATACCAAAGTCGTGGGGGAGGAAGAGACGGAGTACCCGGAGAAATAACCCCCGACGGTCCGCCCGAATTAACGGTGATACTTAATAGAGGAGAAAAGTCGGACGCCGGAACAGGGTATCGAACCTCGCACATTTAGCATTGGTGGCAGGCGCTTTTACCACTGTGCCACGGACCTCCCCATTTGAACATAACATTCGTGAGCAAGGCTAGCCAGGAGTGCTGATACATTTTCCAGTGAGGATCTATTCCCGCCTCTTGCTGAGGTATCTCGTTAGCTGAAGTTGTGAGCCAAGGCTGCCAGGATAGAGAGATGCATTTTCTCGGTGTGTACCTTAATGTGCAGTTCTTTCCTAGGAAAACTAAATTGTTTACAGTGGCTAGAACAAATCATTAGTGTGCATCAGTTTGATACACGTCGTGGAATCACTTTTTATTACCCCTGTCCACCACGGTTGTGGGCTTAAGGGATGATTAACCTCTTCACTGCTAAGAAAAAGTGAACGCCATCCAACTGCAAAAGGCATACATCCTCAAAATGCCCCCGCGAATGCGGGGAATCATGCGGATCTATGCGTTTTGCAGAGACCAATTTGTATCCATGTTATTTGCACTGTTGTGGCTCTTGGTCGTTGCAGGAACAAAGATTTCAGAAGCAGAATTTGCGCCGAGTGGTAGGGAAGGTGTTAAATCTCATTAGTCAGCATGAGTCACAGATTCTCTTCAATCCCCTGCAACTTGCATGAGTCATGGATTCTCACAAGCCCCCACAAATTGAAAGGGCTCACGAGAGCCGATGCCTTATGCAGATGGATTTTGTATTCAACACAGAACTTGATACGTTGAAGAGAATCCTGTAGCAGTGAAATATATCCCCGAACATTCGTCCAGCAGATACATTTTCTGCAGTGGCAGAACCGATATCCGTCAGTAAAACTAAAAAGACAATGACATTAAAATATTACGTACACGTCGCTGCTTTTAGAATGCATCTTTTACATCTATGACGTCAGCAGAGACCTCGGCACCATTTAGTGCCCCAGTGACATACTGACATACTTTGCGTTAACCCATTACATCCTAAGGGGGTAGCGGGGTGGCTCTGTGGTAGAGCGCTCGACTCTCGCCCGAAAGGTCCCGGATTCGAACCCGGCTGGGGTCAAAATTTGTTCAGACCCTATTCGGTGCTCCGTCTTTGAAATCACCTTATGATGGACAGAAGACGTTAAGCTCCAAACGTTTCACGCATTAATATCCTGAGGCTGATTTTTCTGATTAAATTTGCTTATTGTCCTGTGAAGGTTACATTATAGATCAAACACTTCAGTTCAAGGGCGGTGCCAGAATTGATTGGCGCCTCAGGCGCCAAGCTATTCTGGCATCACCCTTGAACTATCATATTCAAATTAATTTTAAACAGCAATTTATGAGGATGAAAAGGGTTAAAAGACGAATTTCAGAATTATTTTCGCGTGTGTATTTAAGTTTGTTAGAATGGGTGTGCTAAGCCCAGCGTACCTCTTTGTTTGATGGATTACTTATCAGCATACTCAAAATTGTAATTATTATCTGGTCTCGCATTGGTTATAGTACACACGACTTAGTATCAGCATAATAATATATACTAGCTTGAAAGTACGAAGGAAGCAGTCAGCGCATGAACGGATGTACATTTAATACGTCAAATGGGACAACACTGCGAGGAAACCTATGAGAGTTATGTCTCCCGACAGCGGCTCCGAGCCTCTATAGAGACTCGCAGCCGATGTTGGGAGTCATAACTCATATAGGTTTACTGTAACTTTGCTCTGATCTGGAAAACGTTCAGTACAAAATGCACGTGACCGTAGTTCCTACATATTCCATCGTTTTCAGCGCATGCCGTAAAGGTCTATTTTTCTCCGCGCTGCAACCAGCAAAGATTAATTTGTACTAAAAGAATAACCTAGATTTAAAGCGCTCTTTATATATCATGATTTTTTCCAGAATTTTACCATAAATTTTATGGAATTACGGAACTTTCAATAAAAACCAACCCTCCCTTTCTCTCGGCTTAAACACGAGCCACCGCGGCAACTCAATAATTTGGACATTTCCAATGATGAGTTTTGTCCCCTAGGAAAAAAATGGAAGGCTTGGGTCATTGAGAGTTCAGTTTTCCCAAAGTAAAAATCATTGTGTTCGGTGTGCATTAGCCCGTTCAGCGCTAGCTGACGCAGAATGTGCTTCTGCATTCTTCGTGAATTCAACAGCAAAATGTCCTCGCTTTCCCAGGAAAATGGATTCAAAGTGGTGTCAGCAAGAGGCATAGATCTTCATGAGCCCCCGCAACTGCGAGAGCTCATGAGGATCAATACCTCTTGCAATTAGATCGCGTTCATTTGTTCTCTGCAGTGGAGGGGTTAAGTGAGCGAATGCTGAACTTTATGATCAACACGCAACGCACAATGTTATCTCACGAAAAAGCATGTGTCCTGAATGAAAGCAAACATGTTTTTCTTAATCCCTTCGATCCCTGCCTAGCAAATGCAAACACTATGCAACTGCAAGTGACATCTTTAGACCGTGTTCATCCCCATAGGTTGCCGGGTCTAATGAAGAAACTATGCCATTAATATCTTTACTGCCGAGAAGAATCGATCAAAACTCGACTGCAAAAGACATAGATCCTCATGAGCCCCCGCAGTAGCGGGGGATCATGACGATCTATGCCTCTTGCTGAGACCACTTCGTGTCTATGTTTCTCGGGCGGTTTTGGCTTTTGGCCGTTGAATGAACCAAGATTTCATAAAGAAAACTGTACGTACCGTGGCAGGGACGGGGTTAGTATCAAAGTTCCTGACACGGACCGGTTATTCGGCTTTCGTTCGGCGATGGTATCAGAGATTGCATTCACCGACATCTGCAGCGAAGCGATTAAATCGATTTTTCCATCATTGTACATTATATTTTACTTAAAACTACTCAGATGTTGTGTATCCTGTTAAGTTTGTCTGCTGCAGCTACATGGGGGGGAAAATGTCACAAAATGAAAATGAGAAAAGATTGATGGCGGAGATTTTTCAAAAGGTCATTTCAAACATAAAGAAAGTGTTGTGTTTTTAAAGAGCTGTGGAGGCATTTTGACTGACGTCATTGCCAGCTTGATAAACCAACTTGGCGATGATTTCAATTAGAGTGGAAGGGGGGTGGGGAGGGGAAGGGAGGTTAATGTTTCAACCTCTCATTATCTGAATATATATATATTATATATATATATATATATATATATATATATATATATATATATATATATATATATATATATATATATATATATATATATATATATATATTTAACAAAGGCGTCGCCCAAAGCCAGAAAATGCTCATCAGGACATCAGCTGCCCTTTTTATGACTGCATCGTTCACAAGATCTTTTGAGCCTTCCACTGAACACCTACTACATAGAGCAGTAAGGACTACCCCCAGGCGCCCCCGCCATCCGCTTAAGAATATCCAGTCCTCCCCCCCCCCCCCACCCCCCCCCACCCCCCCCCCCCCCGGATGCTAGAAAATATTTCCAAACAGGCGCCCCGGCCATCCGCTGGAGAATATCCAGTCCTCCTCCTCGGGGGTGGAGGAATGGATATTCTCCAGCGGATGGCGTTGCGCCTGGGGGTAGTCCCTACTGCTCTATGTAGTAGGTGTTCAGTGGAAGGCTCAAAAGATCTTGTGAACGATGCAGTCATAAAAAGGGCAGCTGATGTCCTGATGACACAATGCAAGCTTACCAGCCTGAAATTCCATGGCTTTCGGACAGCATTCTCAGAATTTAATGAAAAATTACGTCAGTGGGAGCTAATCTGATTGAGTGCATTTTTGGGCTTTGGGCGACGACTTTGTTAAAAATAAAGAATAATTGCACCACAAAATTGCCTAGGTGTTGCCTTTTCAAAATTTGTTAGTCTTCTTCCACTGCAACACATCGTAAAGCTTTTAGGGATGCAATCCGCGCTGTACTAGTGGTGCTACCAGTAAATTCTGGAAGCGGCTTCTAGTACATGCGTTGTGTTTGCAATTTCAGGTTACGTTAGAGTCCGAAATAGCTCAGGCGGTTAAACGTCGGAGCAGGAGAGCGATGGGGGTCATGGGTTCGAATCCCGTCCCGGCCCCGGTAGCTGGACTCACAATCCAGGGGGAAAATCGGATTTATTCAATAGCATGTCCGTTGAAAGGTCATGGTAAATCAAAGTGGCACAGTTTGAGTGCGCCTGAGTTGATCAGTGTTCAGGTCGTACTCCATAGGCAATAGATTTCCCTGTCCCCCCATAACCCGCCCGTCAGGGCCGTCCATTATCACTTCGGTGCCGTGGACGTTAAACACGGAACTAATCAATCAATTTAGGTTACGCCGTATGCCTACCAGTTCTTGGGTCGAAACCGGTCGTGGGCGGCAAAGCCTTTAAATCTACTCAGCAGGTCCAATATCTGTTTAGGAATATTTATAGCATCCCCCCTCGGGGGGGGGGGGGGGGGGAGGACTGGATATTCTCCAGCGGATGGCGGGGCGCCTGGGGGTAGTCCTTACTGCTCTATGTAGTAGGTGTTCAGTGAAAGGCTCAAAAGATCTTGTGAACGATGCATATATATATATATATATATATATATATATATATATATATATATATATATATATATATATATATATATATATATATATATATATATATATATATATATATATATATATATATATATACACACACACACTAATGGTCAAAAGTTAAGGGCCACTTTTTATCGCAGAAGCACCGACAACACCATACAAATAATGTAACAATACTTGGAGTCAGTACTTTGCTAATTTATTCAGTGACAATTTTATTGAAGTTTTAAGTAAATCAAGCAATTGGAACAACAGCAGTACGGCGTTAGAATGTTCACCCACCCCTCATGTGAAAGTCACACAAGATTGGTCCAGTCAGTAGCGAGTGTACCCACAGTTTGCAGCCAAGCATTCAATGCAGCGCTGACGCATGGAGTTCTCCATGGTTCGGAGAACATGTTGTGGGATCGCTTCCCACTCTTGATGCAGTAAAGGAAGTCAGCTGGGGGACGCCTTGAGGTGTGTGTGTGTGTGGGGGGGGGGGGGTGGATGCTGACTACACGTTGCCCCAGCACGTCCTAGAGGTGCTCGATGTGAGCCAGATCAGGTTAACGAGCTGGCCACTCCATCCTCATGATGCTCCGTTGCTCAAGGTACTCATCCACCACACGGGCGCGATGAGGTCGAGCGTTGTCGTCCTGCACAACAGCATTGTCGCCTATGGCTTGGAGAGCTGGCTGGATGAGGGGCTGCACAATCTCGTCCCGATAGTGCAGTCCAGTCAGGGTGCCTCGGATGACGTGGAGGGGGGTCCTGCTGAAACCTCTCCAGACCATGACTGAGCCTCCTCCGTACCGATCCACCTCTTGGACGCATCCATCCGTTAATCACTCGACCTGGCGTTCCCAGACCCTCACCCTTCCGTCGTTAAAGGACACAGTGAACCTTGACTCATCAGTAAACAGAACCTGAGTCCACTGGAGTCTGTTCCACCTCACATGTTGACGACACCAGGCAACCCGGGCTCTGTGATGGGCTGGAGTGAGGTTTATTCTCACTGCTGCTCTACATGAAGCCAGACCAATTTCGCGCAGACGTCGGCAGACTGTGCTTCTGCTGACGTTAACGTTTGCAGCTTGCATCAGTTGACGTCGCAGACTGGTTGACGTGACAGTTCGGTCGCACAGAGCCGCGACATAGAGGTATCTGTCCTCCTTTCGGCTGGTGCATCGCGGGCGTCCTCAGCAGGGTCGTCGTTCTGCCCTTCCAGTTTCTTGGAATCGTGCCACCAGCCTCCGGATCACTGAATGGGACACCCCAAGACGTCTCCCAACTTCTCGTCCGGAATTTCCATCCTGCAGCCATGCTAATGCCCGGCTTTGATCTATTGGCGTTAGGCTTCGTCGTGGTGGCATGGTTAGGAAAGTGACAATTATGCCTCTACTGTACCGGAATTTATAGCAAAACAGAAGTGCTCAGTGTTCACGACTGACCCCTTTAGCACGTGCACCACGATTTTACCGAGTTTTTCCACCTGCCTGCCTTTTTTTACGCTTGCCAATATCGCACAGCACAAAAACTGACGATGTTTTACGTGCATTTGACACGTTCGTGGAAATTGATGAATTGTTGTCTATTGTTCCCTGTACAGTGGACTGTCTAAGGTCAACTTTTAACCTATTTGGATCGAAAGAACATTGTGTTTTAGTAGTGTACATGCGACGATAAACAATGACAAAGTGGGGTGGCCCATAAGTTTTTACCATTAGTATACCGATATATATATGTATATGTTTTTTTTTTTTTTTTTTTTTTTTGTTTTTTTTCCACTGAACTACACCGAACAACTGGGTAAAAAAAATTAAACAGGACATCGCTCGTCCGTCTATTGAGACAGATTTATTTTTCTCTAAATGTAAACCTCCCCAATATAGAAATTTGAAGAAGGAATTTGAAAAAAAAAGAAGACAAATGTCGGAAGATACACCGACCATGATATTTCAGTGCTAGTGCTTAATTAGATTGGCATCTGGGAAAACGGCTTGCAAATTAATTAACGTTTTGCCATTCGCCATGATGTTAATCATATTGATCATTGGTGGTGATTGTCGACGTATTCGAGACATGTAGCATGCGGTTACGCGGCAAATTGCGTATCGGCATGCTACATTCTGCATGTTTCGAATGAGTTAATTTGCAAGCCGTGTTCCCTGGTGCCGAGCTAATTAAGCACTGTCACTGAAAAATCATGGTCGATGCATCTCTCGACATTTGTCTTTGTTACTTCTTATTCAAGTTTCTATATTGGGCAGGGTGGCATTTAGAGAAAACTAAATGTGTCTAAATGTGTGTTGTTGTTTTTTCTGTTGTCTCCACAATAGTTCAGTTTAGTTCGGTCAAAATAGGATCTCCGCTCTCGGAAAAGGCCCTTACGCACTTCACCCCACCTGTGAGATTATCCTTCTAAAATTCCTTTCGAGATCGGACCAATACCAGCCTGGGTCCCTGTGGATCTCTCATGGCCTGTCAAATCTTCCCATTGTCCGCTACCTTTCTCCACGTTTCTGCTACGGAGGCAATGTGTTTGTTCCTGGAAATGCTTTCTCAGGTTTCTCGGCCCATCCGTATACGCAATGATTAATAGGGAGGTTTCGTTTTCAACGAATGACTCCAAACAACGAACGACAGGGAATTATTGAGTCACGGCTGATAACCAGCTTCTGTTATAAGACTAGGCAACACTCCAAACATCCCCGAACATCTCCAAGAGGCACAGATCCTCATGAGCCCTCCGGACTCATGAGGATCTATGCCTCTTGGACCTGTTCGGAGTGTTGTCCATGCTTCTGGTTGTCCGCCATGTCTTCGCTCTCGGTAGTTGTTGGGAGTCGTTCTTTTCAAACGAAACTTCACTGATAAACAGAATAATTGACAATAGAAAAAAACAACTAAGAGAACAAAGGAGCATTGTTGTGTCCCTTACGCGGGGACTGTTATTTATTAGAGAATCGCAGGGCTGCTGCGCTTTTTAAAAAAAATAAATAAAGGAAAAAAAACAAACAGACAAACAAACAAAAAGCAAATAACGTGTATTTTAGAGTTCTACGAGTTTAATGTTCCTTGTTACCCGCTCTGCCCCATCACCACCACCACCAGCCCATTCCCCTCTCTCTCTCTCTCTAATTCATTTTAAACGCCTTTACTGCTAGAAAAAATGCGAACTGCATCCAGCTGCGAGAGGCAAAGAACCTCATGAGCCCCCGCAATTGCGGGGGCTCATGAGGATCTTTGCCTCTTCTCCTGACACCACTGTGTACCCACGTTCCTTGGTTGCTTGGATTTCTTTGACCCTAAAAGAACAAAGATTTCAGAAACACAATAGGCGATCACGGTGTAATTGATTGTTCATTTATTCATGTGTGCATTTCTTCGTTTATTCTTTGGCGCTAAATGAACAAAGATTTCAGAAAGACAATGACGGGCAGGGCAGGGGTTAATGTAACAACTTGTTCGCTTTTCTTTTGATTTACAGCGTAAATGATTTTTCTTTTTATTCATGTGTGCATTTCTATATTTATTCTTTGGCCCAAAATGAACAAAGATTTCAGAAAGACGATCACGTGAATTGCAGGGATTAATGCAAACGTTCATTCGATTTTCTTTTGTTTACGCGTAATTCATTTATTCATTTTTTTTCTTTATCTATTTTTTGGCGGGGAGGAAAAGGGGATGAGAAGGGGAGGGGGGCTGCATTAAATATTCTTGCCAAACAACAGTCGCCAGATGTTGACTTGCCATAGTTTCCAAGAGGTGGACACTACAGAAGTCCTTTCCTCTGACGTCGATCGAGTCAGGGAATTTGGACGTTGTCCCGGTGACTGTGGGGGAAATATGTGACACGCCGTGGCAGAGTAAATAGAAACTGTTTCCCCACTCGATACTCTGTGTGCTGGCGTGTGACTTTCCGCCTTGCGGACCCTCAGCCATAAGGTCCAATATCACATACCGGCACACGACCCATGACAATAAAGTCCAGAAGTACAGACTAGCTGGCACAAAATATCGACTTCGTATACAATTACCCATGCGAGTAAAACTTATTATCAAGAAACTGGACTTCCGAACATGTCATTGCCAAGTGACGAGGACGGGCGTGTGATGGTCTGTGACTCTGCACCTTACGGTACGGCCGTAAGGTCCAAAATCACAGACCAGCACACCGTCTATGTTTCCAAAATCACGATATAAATTTCTTAATAGTTGCTATTCATATTAATATGTGTTCCTTGAATGTGATGCTTTTGTGTTATGTGAACTGAAAATAATTTCCAGAATTGGGCAGTAAAGTATTCGTATTTTCTATTCCTATTAAATAGGAAAAAACAAACGTCGAGCAGAATACTAA